>BGPR01015105.1:0-37504 GCA_013235015.1 Araneus ventricosus
ATCTATTTCAGGAAATGATTTTAATGAGCTGGATTTCCTATTTTCCGAAATCACTTGCTCTGCTAATGGTTTTAGAAAACTACCGAATAAGCATTTAGGAAATCTTGGTATTTTTGTCATCCCAGCTGTCTAGTTCATTATTGTGGTACAAAATCGCTACAATTGTCAATCGCAAAGTCAGTAAAGAATAGAATTGTTTTCTCAGTCAATTTTATTATTTACCTTAAAATGTATTCCATTGTAGGTGTTAACTTGGGGCAGTGCATCAGAAACAGTGTTCATCTAAATACTGAAATTAATTCTTCTCAATTCGAATGTGCCAATGATACTCGTCATCTTGTACACATGCAAAGCAAATGTATGGCGAGGATCATCCGTGAAATGTATCCAGAGATTTAAAGGATATGCAAATTTGGTACCAATGCTCTTCGTTGCAGAGTCCACACCGGCGAATGAATAATTTTTTTACTCTTTAGAAAGTGCCTATCTTGTTTCGATATTGTCCGTAACCGCAAAAATCTCTTAATGCCACGCTTTCCCGAGACCGCAAGCTATTCATTTAACAACTGCTACTTGCACACACACCTTACGGTTTGAAAACGGTCTAGTTCTGCAGACGATGCGCTCCTTGCACACACACCGATTCGTGTCGGTCGGTTTTATACCGGATTTGCATCTGGTTAGATGGAAATGAATTTTGGCCAATCTCGAATACTACAGTCGATTCTATTGTGGTTAAAATGAATCCAAAACGCGTTATTATTTTTCGTTCATTTTTTAAAAATTTAGTCTTAAAAATGAAAGAAATGAAGAATTGAGAAATATAAAAATCCAATTTAAGAGCATATATTTATAATAATAATATTTCAAACTATATATTTTCTTCCGAATGCAGTCAGTTGTTAGTAATATAAAATTTAAACAGATTATGGAATGTCTTGTTACTTTCACTTAAAGATTGTGCTGAAGATACACAACGTCTCAGATGTGTTGTTATAACGAAAATAACACTTCTTTGATTCGATAACTTATTTTTGTTGAATTACATACATGGAGATAATTCAGTAATTGAGTCACAATCTTTGAAAATTTAACAAATCGGAACCGAACACTGACTAAAAACTTTTCTGATGAATTTAAATACTCGGGAACAATATCGCGCAGTCTTTCAAATTGCTAGTGTATGGGAGATAAGCGACCAGAAAGACACATCGGGGGGCAGGTATTTTGCATCCGGTTAGATGCAAATTAGTTTGGGGAGTTTGTAGAAAAATTTAGGGTATCGCGACATTAAAAAATATATTATTTAAAATTTTGGCAATTCTTATTAATTCCACGAAAAATAAATAAGTTCATATTGAAATATATTTAACTACTAATATTAAAGGAGAATGTGTGTATGTCTGTGTGTTGGTGCACTACAGCGCAGACCGCTCTACCTAGAACTTCAAAAGTTTGCACAAACATATTTTGGAGAGTGGGAATGTGCACCTAGGAGCCAGTTTTTGAAATTTTAATTAGAATTTTAACTAATTAAAAATTCCGGCGTTTTTGGTTAATAACTTCCGAACATATTACAGTACGAAAATCATTTTCACACCATCTGAAAGTGCTAAAAATTGCCTTTTCAATTATATCAAATAAGTTGCCGTATAAATTTTCTCTAATTTAAATAAATTTTTAAATATTTTTGGCATAATTTACAACAATACCTTCATTGTTGCAAAGCAATTAAAACCGTTTTTATTGTTTAAATAAATATTTTATTGCTTGTTTCTCTTTCATTTTTGAAAGTTGAAGTAAAATCTTGAATACATTTTGCTTTCATATTTTTTTCATCAAAAGTTTTAAGGAATCTGTAAACTAAGCTGTCTGAGATACTACGTATATTAAGAAATATATTTATGATTATGGTTGTTATGTTTTCAATCTGTTTTCGCATGTTTTAATTCAGATAATATGGCGCTGGCCATAAAATGTGCTGCGTAAAAATTAATGTTGAAATCGAATGCATATTTTGCAAGAGAAATAAGAAGGTCAATATGGCGCCGGCAACGTGTAATTATATGTTACATGGCATGGTCCGTTATTTGACTCCTTTAGGCACATTTATGTAAACAATGAACAAAATAGGTGCAAGGCCACTAATAAACCAGGGGCCATGAATATAAAATTATACAAGATTCAAGTGAAATCGTATTCCGACGAACAAGCTGGTAGCCTAAGGCGGCTAATTCAAACTAAACTAAATTTAAATTGCAGCTAAAAAGAAGTAAATATTTAAGTTAAAACAATGAAAAACGCTTCCTTGTTGTGCCCTTTTGTACATTCTTGTACAAAAATACTGTTGTCAAATCAAATACTTGTTTAGTTTTCCATTTTCAGCTATTAAGATTTACGAAAAGGATTCTAATTTCATTTACGATTATCGTTCTAGTAAAATAGTATAAGTTTTGGGATTACATTAAAAATAAAAGTGAAGTGAAACAAAAAAAATGTTTTTGATTTTCGGCAGAAAATGGGTTCGCAACGTAGGTGGACACCTTGAAAATTGACTTGGCAATACAACCAAATTTTAATGTGTTAATATTAAGAATTCTTGTGATAATAGTCTAACACTGTGGAAAGCAATCACTTCAACATTCGAAAAAATTTTAATTTCCATTTATTACGTTAATAAATCAAAACTAAAAGAGAACAATTGTGAAAACAGCAAATTTATATTTACTTCTAAGGCTGTCGGAGACTAAAATTGTCTTAATTCGCTTTTAAATAAGAATAATTCTTATGTTAAATGAAAATTCTTTACAAAATTATGTTAAATTAACCATCAATAACGTTAAGGCATTGCAATTATTCAACATAGATTTATTAAGCTAATTAAAAATAAAAAACAAAGCAAGTAAAAATGCAATTAAAAATAGAAATAAAAAAGTATGGAATGTATGCTGAATCATTAATATTATTTTAAAATTAAAAAACCGACTTGTTCAAATGTAAAAAAGCATATATATATAGAGAGAGAGAGAAACCCCTAAATGTTAAAGCGCTTGGTCTTTCAACAAGCTTAATCGGCCACTGGAACCATTATTTTTAACTATCCATTAAAAATTTCTTTGTGTATAAGTAATTTTCTCATTCTTATTGTCTCGTTTATATTTGTGGGATTTTTTTCTATTTGCACGTACAGTGGCTCAAACAGTTGAGAATACACCTTCCTTTTACTTGATAAACCCAACTTTCAATATAAATAACACATTACCAAGAAGTGCAAGCATGTTTTTATTTTTACTTTAAATTAAACCATTTGTTATGTGTAAAAATAAAGAATCATCGAAAAACTCCTAAAATGAAAAGTTTCAGAAGCATTTTAAATAAACATATGCAGATTTTTACCTCAAAAAATTGAGAATACACCAAAGAAACGGCTATGTGTATGAGGGTAAACTTGCTGATCCTCTGTCATCCTCTTCGCAAACAAGACCGTCAGCATAAGGGCACTGCATCAGGTACAAGCGCAGGTAAAACTTGGATTTCAGTGATCTCCAGAATTTAAAAGTGCAGAAATTATGTAACTTTCGATTGGATTTTAATTCATGTGTGATAATCTTAACGCTTTATTGAGATTTGTTAAGCTGTGGAATGTGTAGATAATTTAAATCTCTTGGGGTATACGATATATGCATCTTGAAATATATATATATGAATATATTAAAGAAAATTATTCCCAATAAAAGTTATACATTGCATTCAAGAGAGAGGATATTAAAATATCCTCTCACAAGAATTTTGTTTGTAAATGTCACTAAGGTCGCTCTAAGAGTCGGGAGAAAAACCTACAAACAAACTTAACTTTATATACAGGTTTTTTAACTGCAGGTATTTTGAATAAAAACATGGAGGTAATACGCCCAAGCGATTTTCGAAGACTAATACATCTACGACGAAAGGATACTCATGTCGGTGCATTGTAATAATATAGACGTTATTGCCGCGACTTGGATTACGTTCGCTAACGACACAAAACAATACAACTATCATTTTACATTTGCAGGTGCTGAGGCGCGCTCAACAGCGCCCTCGTGTGGCCAATGTTTCGGCACACACCCCACCGGTGAACAGAATTTTCATCCAGTAAATATCTAACATAAATTAATACAAACGATTAGTACTCAAATACAATTCTAAAAAAGAACTTAATACTGATACAATACCAATAATCAAATATGAACCATTCATAATGCATAGTAAAAAATTAAATATAAACTAAAATATACATATATTATGAAAATTAAAATTAGCAATGAATTTTCAAATTACGAATTAATAAATATTAGGATACATACCTCAAGATCTCGCAACAAATAATTTTAACGGAGATTAATTAATAATGTGCTCTCTCTTAACATTAATCTGAAAAAATGAGAACAAAATTAGTTCATGTATATCATCCGATTTCTGAAGGTTAAAGAAATTGGATTATTTTCTGAAGAGACCTTTATAAGTTTTTATTAAACAAGATCTAACATTATTGTCTCTTCCAATGAATATCTCTTTGATTACTCGAAGTTCCTACAATAATTTTGATTTCACATTCCTCTCGACAAGTACTACATCATTTAATTTCAAATTTTTATGAAGAAATGGTGTTTTAAAGTGATTAACTGTTTTTAACTGGAGTAAATATTGTTCCTTCCAACGTCCCCAAAGTTGTTTCAAAAGAAGAGTCTGGCAAGTCTTCCTTTTTTGTACGACTACCTGTCTGTCGTAGAGTCAATCAGTTCGATAAAATGTACAGGATATTTTAGAGTCACCGTAGCCTAATTCGAGGAAGTGAGCAGGTGTTAGAGGTTCCGGCTCTCCTGGATCATTCTCCACATACGTTAGAGGTCGATTGTTGACGATGATTTCAACCTCTGAGAGAATCGTTGTAAGTTCTTCAAACGTCAGAAGGGCCTTGCCAAGTACTTTACGCAGAGGTTCCTTTACAGTCTTAACAAGGCGTTCGTAAAATCCACCCCACTAAGAGGCACGTTCAACTATGAACCTCCAGTGGATACCAATATCTGCGACAAAATTTTGAAACTTACTGATGTTGATAAAATATGCTAACTCCCTTTGAGCCGCTTTAAATGTTCGGTCATAATCGCAGTATATTACATTGCAATTGCCTCTTCGAGAGAGGAGCTTCCGAAAAGCAAGTAAAAAACACTTTGTGGACATGTCTGATACAAGTTCTAAATGTACGGCACGTGTTACGGGACACGTAAACAAAGCAACATGAGTCTCTTGATTGTCCTTGAAAAGAATTGCACCTGAAAAATCGATTCCTACGATTTGAAATGAGGAGATTAGGAAATTCTGTCTCGAGGTAACTGACCACTCAATTGATCATCTGGTTCAGCGTTGTATTTTTTGTAAATGAGACAGATCCGAATCATTGTTTTGACTAATTGACGGCCTTTAGGTATCCAATATTTTTTTCGAAGTTGAGTCAATGTTGCAAATGCATCACAATGATCTATTCGTTCATGTTCCCTGGTCGCAAGTAACTCTGTAAATTTACAGCGTCGAGGAAGAATAATAGGACGCTTTTCACCAAAGCATAGCTCTGCTTCGAGTAACCGTCCAGTAATTCGTAACAAACAGCCTTCATCGAAATAAGGTACTAAACTCTCTATTTCAGAGCTATTTCGAAGTTGCTTGTTGCTTCTTAAGGCTGATATCTCAGCAGAATAGAATTTGGCTTGCACATATTTGATCCAAAATTATTCAGCATTCTGTACCTCATTTGAATTAAAATACAAGTTGATTGATTTGTTAATGTTTCTAATATTGTTCACGAATCGAAAAACACAAGCAGTTACTTTTAAAAGTGTTTTACGACTGCTGAATCGATTTATGTCGACAAGAGATTCCCTCTGCTCGGTAACTGTCACATGCACACTGGAACGATGTTCCAATTCCTCTGAACAAAGTTCCGAATCTAAAATAGGTCGATGACCATTTGGCCATTGGTCGGGTGTTTGTTTAAGCCAGTGGTGACGTGCCATCATAGTTCGCTTTGTACTAATTTGACAGCAGATGTACCACGCGAAAGGAGATCAGCAGGGTTGTCTTTTCCTGGACAGTGTCTCCACCGGTTCGGGTCAGAGTTTTGAATCACTTCAACACGATTTTTGACGTATGGTTTGCATCCTGAAGAATCACCGCGTATCCAGTGGTACGAAATAAGAGAATCTGTCCAATAATATATGTTAGCGTCGAATTTGAGGCAAGATGACACCTGTTTGGTGAACCTAGCTGACAATAAGGCTGCTGTCAATTCAAGTCGTGGCCATGTCAGTGACTTCACCGGTAACACACGACTTTTTGAGCAAATAAAACTCGTCTCCTTTTCATTATCACGAGTAACAAAGCGCAAGTACAATATCGTTCCATAGGCTGTTTTGCTCGCATCGGAGAAACAATGTATTTCAAAAATCGATATTTCTTGATCCAGTTCACCTAAATAGTACCGTGGTATCCTTATCTCAATCAATTCCTCAACTTCGCTACTCCACTGCTGCCACTTGTGGCGTAGCCTTGGAGGAAGTTCCGAGTCTCAGTCTACTCCCAGAGTCCAAAGATCCTGAAGTAGAAATTTCAGTTTGATGACAAATGGGCCAAGAATTCCGATAGGATCGAAGAAATAACAAACTAGAATATCGAATTCGAAATTTCAGTCATTTGACTGCCAAAGTATTCAAAGCGAAACTGAAACGAAACTACTCACCCCACCACGCAGCGAAAAAAATGGACGAAACAATGTTTGGTTTAGTGGTTTACGAAGACGGATTTCTGACAAGTTACACCATTATGTAGCGATTATGAGATATCAGTTTGCATTTCCAAGGGAGTTTCGCAGTCTAATATCCAATACATCTACGACGAAAGGATACTCAGGTCGGTGAATTGTAATGATATAGACGTTATTGCCGCGACGCGGCTTACATCCACTAATGATACAAAACAATACAACTATCATTTTACATTTGCAGTTGCTGAGGCGCGCGCAATAGCGCCCTCGTGTAGTCAATGCTTCGACACAGGGTTTTTTGTCCGAAATACCTGCAGGTTTAGTTCCTCTTTCACCTAAGGGTGTTGTGAAGTAATCACTGCGAGATATCAGAGGAGATCATTTTGACAAGTTAGGACAAGTCGATATGAGCGAACTCGCGGTTTCTTTTTTTTCTCCCTCTAAACAACTGCACTCTTCTGTATGAGTTCCAAGGTTACCTGCTTTCTCGTGCTGGGTCATCTGTATTAAATCCATCTTTCTAAAGTTAAATGAGTCAAGTATAGAAACTCTGCAAGCGCACATTTCTGGTAATATACTATAACGCCATCGATAATTTCCGCTCGATTTTCTTAGTTTAGTTTCATTAACCTCCCGTTCTGAATTAACAGGAGGGCTTTTTAGGACGGTCATCGTAATTTTTATCGGCTGCCAGATGACGAGGACGACACCTTATTTGGCATATTCTCTCCTCCGAGATGTAGCAAGATCAGTAAAGCGGCACAGTAACCACTAGGCCACTTCACATTTTTTTTTGGAACGCAGGGTTCCAAACTTCTTTGCCAATGTAAGAAACCGATGAAGAATGGTGTAGAACAAGCAAAAAGATAGAATTCCATCCGGTTTGGAGTTTCAGTCGGCTCTCTAGGGCGAAAAACTGAAATGCGATAGTCCGTTGGGAGAGCGAGCCTCTTTCACAAAAGCGAAAACCACAAAATGGTTGACGGGGAGAGTGGGTGAGAGTTGGTCTTGGAAAAATTTAGGGCAGGGGGCCCCGTATGGAAATCGGGAAAGGAGGAGGCGCAATAGCCTAGGGGACCGGTTGCCTGTATGTGCGGTTGACGTAGTCCGACCTGTGAACGACCCACAAAATTGTATGGGCTGTGACGTCTTAAAGACCTAGGGTAGCGTAAATCATCAACTAGACTATTATCACTTATAATGGATTTTATTTGAAATCACTAGAAGGGTCTGGGTTAAATATGGTTTCACCATAAATAGGTAAAGTATCTACGTACAGATATTAGTTGAACAGTAAGTCAGATAACAAAGACGTGGGTGTAATTACAGGATGGTGTTGGGACATCCTCTGCATTTAATCAGCAAGTAGGAATTAAAGTCACTGAGAGCAAAGGCTCTACCCAAGTAAAAAAGTCAGCAAAAAACCTTTAAAAAACCTTCAGGAAAACTGCAGGTATTTCGGACAAAAAACCCTGCAATTTTCCTAAAGGTTTTTTGCTGACTAAAAAACCTGCATATTTTTGTTCGAAATACCTGCAATTTTCCTGAAGGTTTTTTGTTGACATTTTTTTCAGATGGAAAAAAAACCCCGCGTCTTACCTGCATGCTTTTATTCAAAATACCTGCAGGTAAAAAACCTGTATATACAGTTTTTTTGCAGGTTTTTCTGCTGACTCTTTTATCGACCTAGGTGACATTTACAAGCAAAATTCTTGCGAGATATTTCAATATCCTCTCTTGAATTCAATAAATAAATTTTATTGGGAATAATTTTTTTTAATATATACATATATATATTTTGAAAGATGCATATATCGTATATCCCACGAGATTTAAGTTATCTACACATTCCACAGCTTAACAAAATCTCAGTATAGCATTAAGATTATCACACATGAATTAAAATCTAATTGAAAGTTACAGAATTTCTGCACTTTTAAATTGTAAACATATTTATAAAAAAATAAAAGTATTTGAATACATAAAACTTTTACACTATATTTTAGATATCAGTTCAACTTAATATCAAGGGTTTTTTTCTATAATAAAACTGAAGTTAACACCAGGGTTATTAAAATCTGAATTTGTTATAAATACTTTTTATAATAAGAAAAGTAAAATTTACTATAAACATTCCTCTTGCGTAACATATCAAATAATTTGAAAAAGGCACTTGAATATAAAGAAAAGAAAATCTTCATAAGACAATAGGATCACTTTTTAAATAATCAATTTTAGCACCTGTATGATATTGTTATCAGAAAGGATTCACTTCAGAAGTAAATAAAGTCTTTCCAAGAATAATTAATACAGAAAAGTATAGCATTCTAAATAAGATTTAATTTAAAAATAAAATTTCACTGAATTCTATTAAATGTGGTTTTTATTCCCATTTCAATTGATTTAGTAATTTCTGAATATTATGCCTCTCAGATTATCTTAATATAAATAAAAGTCATTGTGGGTATGTATGTTTGTATGCACCTATGTTCCACATCTCCTCCTAAACCACGGCACTGATTTCAACCAAACTTTGCACACTTATTAATTAAGGCAAGGAGAAGATTACTGTCAACTTTTCAAAGTCCAAAAGTTAATTAAACAGTCAGTTAATTAGAAATTAACTAAAACCGTTTTCCCACTGTAACTTCGGAACAAATTGTCCGACAAAAATTATTTTTTTACTATCTTAAAGTTCACAATTTTACCTTTTCAATAATACCAACTTTATTTTTCTAACATTTTCCCTTCGATTGTTATTAATTTTTTAAAGTTCAATAATTTTTAAATACGTGCAGACGATTGTGAAATAACGAAGATTTATAGCTACTCCGTTGCTAGGCAACGGTTAGACTTCGAACTAATTTACCTTTATTTCTGAAAATTTTGCTTATTTTTATAAATATCTATAATATAAAGCAGAAAATACATGTATCTGTCTGTCGGACACAAGAACTCCTCCTAAACGGTGAACGGTAGCGACATGAAATTTGCACACGACATTCTAGAGAACATTTCTAGTTCAACGGTGATATTTTGAACTTCCAGAGTTATTTAGTTCTTAAGATATTTAATTAACTAACGAAAATTAGCCGCTGTTAAGCCTAATGCTTAGACGTTTTTTGCCAATAACTTCTGAAACATTTATTAGACAACAATTATTTTTATGCCATTTTAAATAGCTGAAAATTATCTTTTTAATGATATTAATTCCAATGCAACGAAGTGTTTTCTCTGATTGTTATAAAGGTTTTAAAAATATTTTTAACACAATTTCTAACAATAAATTTATTTTTATAAGAATAAAAAGTAAGCCAAATTTCTGTTTCGTGCGCGGGCTTTTGCCAGTGTTAAAATTAATATAAGAAAATATTACTTTCTTTGAGCATAAACAAGAAAGTAGACTTTTCACTTCCGGTTTCCAGTTGTCGTAGCATTAACAGCTTTTAATACGGTTGCACAGTGATCCAATGACGTTAGTGAATTATTCTCTCGATGTTTTGTTTAATTTTCACAAATTTTTAACTGATCCTAATGAGTGTGTTCTAAGCCTTCAAGGCTACTTAGTCCGGTTCCTATCGTAGGAAGAGGAAAAAGGGAGGGACAAAAACGATGTTCTGTCTATCTGTAGCAAGAACTCCTAAACGGCGAATAGTCTTGACACGAAATTTCCGCATGCTATTCTGGCGTCCGTTCCTAGATTAATTCTACTTTTTAAAACTTTCAAAATAATTATTTCCCAAAATATTTAAATAAATAACGAAAATTAAGCCAATTTTCTGCGTTTTATCTCAGTTTTTCGCCAATAACTTCAGAAAATATATTGCACGTAGATGATTTACATACCGTCATAAAGAGCAGAGAACTATCTTTTTAATGATTTCAAATTAAATATTAAGCATTCTCTTTCTTAATTTAAATAAACATTTCAAATTTATTTCATACACAATTTGTAACAATGCTTTCTGTTATTGTAATAAAATTGAAACCATTGATCGTTTCATCAAATCCTTCATTCCGGCATTTTTACCATTGTGAAAGTTATGATAAAAGTATTGTTTTCTTTGAATGTTAACAGAAAGACAGAAATTTTATTTATCTTTTATTTCGTAGCATACACCTCTTTCAATATGTTTGCACCACAACACAATGACGTTAATTACTCTCTTTCAGCGGTGCTTCATTTAATTTTACAAATTTTATAATGATCATAATGAATGTGTAAAATCCTTCAAGATTGTTGATCCCACTTCCAACCGGAGGGAGAGGGCCTAAGGTGGAAAAGAAAGAACAATATGAGGTTTTTTCCGGTCAGTGACCAAAACACTAAAGATAAGAGAATTGTTGACCGGATAATGGCAAAAAAAATCGAGTGGAAGCTGTCTCTGCAAAACGGCCGCTGGGATTGAGGGGCATAGACTTACTTACCTTACTCAACTGTGACTTTCTGTGTCTAAAGTTGTTCTATGTGACTAAAGTAGCTCTATGTGACTTTCACCTATGGCCTATGCTCTATGATCTTTCTCAGTTAAATGAAACTAAAATCAAATCACCTCAATTAAATCGATGGAAAGGACAGCTCAATTAAATCAACAATTGTTAATAATAATTAATTAAGGACAGTTAATTAATCGATTACTCAATTGTGACTTTCTGTGACTACAGTAGCTCTACAGTAGCCCTATGACCTATGCTCTATGACCTTTCTCTGTTAAATGAATTAATCTGAATGAATTAATTAATCTGAAATGAATTAATTATTGATCTGTTAAAATCCAGTTAATATACCGCTCACAACCGGTGCGTGCGTGCGTGCGCGCGCGTCGGTCGCTGTGACGTCATCAAAATTCTTCGTGATTTTCACCAAATTTGCAATTCGACTGTGACTAAACCATAATTGCAATTCTAAAATTAATTTTGCAATCCTCAATGTCTACCTTTCTCTGTTACATGAATCTAAAATCAACTCTCTATGTTATTTGGTTGCGGAACTATAGCGTTTAACTTTATCACGAAATTTGACGTAATTCAACAACTGTTGATTGATGAATAAATTGCCAAATGTAATTGGATAGTCTGCATGCGCGCGCGTCGGTCGCTGTGACGTTATCAACATTTTTAGTGATTTTCACCAACTTTGAAGCTCGACTGTGACTAAACCGTAATTCCAAATTCTAAAATTATTTTTGCAATTTTCAACGTCAACCTTTCTCTGTTAAATGAAACTAAAACTCTCTCTATTATTTGGTTGCGGAGCTATAAGCGTTTAAAAATATCACAAAAGCGTCATAATTTTTTCCTTTCCCGACACACCATTAGACCACTATGAGGAGACGTAAGTCTACGTCAAAATCCAAGATATGAAAGAGTTTCTGCTGTTGCCATAGCAATGATAGGGAGGGGAAAAATGGAATACGAAGGACTACGAGATTCTTGCTAGGTGGTTCAAACTAAGGAGAGAAAAAGAAGGGTGTTTCACTGCTGGTACAAAGGGTCAGTTGATTAACGAAAATTAACGAAAGACGCTCCTGCGAAAAGCACTTTTAGTAAATTGAAAGTGTTGTAAGTACTTGGAGTTGAAAATATTTTTTATCCCGAGCTACGCCTGGCATATGAGCTAGTATAAATATAAATCTGTATAAACTAGTATATATCAGCTAATATAAAACAGAAAATACATGTATCTGTCTGTCTGTCGGTCACAAGAACTCCTTTCTAAACGGTGAACGGTAGCGACATGAAATTTACAGACGACCTTTTAGAGCATATTTCAAGGTCAACGGTGCTATTTTCAACTTTCAGAGTTAATTAGTTCTTAAGATATTTAATTAAATATAAATTAGCCGCTGTTAAGCTTAATGCTTAGACGCTTTTCACCAATAAGTTCTGAAATATTTATTAGACAACAATTATTTTTATGCCATTTTAAAGAGCTTAAAATTATCTTTTTAATGATAATAATTCCATTGCAATGAAGTGTTTTCTCTGATTGTTATAAAAGTTTAAAAAATATTTTAACGCAATTTCTAGCAACACTTTTTATTCTTTATGAAGTTAGTGAATTATTCTCTCGATGTTTTGTTTAATTTTCGCAAATTTTTAAATGATCCTAATGAGTATGTGCTAAGCCTTCAATGTTACTTAGTCCGGTTATTATCGTAGGAAGAGGACAAAGGGAGGGGAGTAAAAGATGTATTAATGGTCTATCTGTCGCAAGAACTCCTCCTAAACGGTGAATAGTCTTTATAAGAAATTTGCAGGAACGGACATAGGATATGTGATTTGATCATAAATTCAATATTTTTGACTACAGACAGCAATTAAATAATTAACAGAAGAAGAGAAGACAGAATATAAGAAAGGCCTATTGACTCAGCGATACGCGATGAAGATTACTACTTTATTTTTCAATCAACTATCACGTGATCCTTAAGGAATTCTTAAACATTTGGAATAACTTATTTTTAAAATCAACTTAAAAATACGTAAGCACGTGGTATAACTTATTTTTATAGTCAAACATCACGTGAACATTAAGAAAACCGCGATTATGTTATCTTTCTGAGAAAATAAATAATTAATTAATTTGTGGAATAATAACTGAAATTACTCAACTCGACGCTTGATCTTCATTTTTTGAAGTTTGCAGTCCATTTAATTTTAGTTATTTATAGTTTCCTTATCAGATTTTATTCAAGGAATTGTCGATAAATTGACGCCGGAACAGAAATGTATTGATAGATATGATATAGTTGCAAGAGTGTTTATATTCAAATTTAGAAACTAATGTGAATTATAATTAAAGTAAAATATACGAAGATATATTTTGTTTTATGTATTCTGTTGAATTGTAGAAGCGTATAGCATGGTGGATGATATATTCCACAGATTGTAAGCACCTAATGATACCATTGAGAACAATGAAGCAATTCACAGTAACGGGGAATATATGAGGAATAGAGAATGGTTGTTGAATTGGTAATTTTGGTACTGGCTAATGAAAGTTTAGGTCAGATAAATGAAAAAAAATGTCGTATATGAAGGGAGGTATTACAGAATATCTATCTGTAGTACGCTAATGGGCAATAACAAGTAACATCATATCCTGTAGAGTTCTTCAACTCCTCTGATTTGACAGGGGTACCTTCTAACAAGCTGAGATTTGAAGTCGATGTGCCAGTACTATTGATACGTAATCTCGATGTACCGAGACTTCGCATTGCAAATTACACACCTAGGTACAAATGTTGTGCGAACTACCGCATTCTGATAATACCGAGGGATTTACCATCCAAGTTTAAAATGTAACAATTGCCTTTAAAATTAGCAATTTGCCAGGCTCAGGGGCAGACACTCAAAGGGGCAGGCGAACGTTTAGAAAAACCGCATTTTCTCCATGGGCAACTATATATGGCGTGTTCACGTGTGTCCAGCCCACAAAACCTCTACATCCGTGCAAAAAACGAAAAACAAAAAACGTAGTATACAAAACTGTGTTAGCATAGATAAACAAATTACCTAACTATAACAGCTGACACTCCGCTTAGTCGTTCAATTATGTATTATCATCTGTCAAAATTTTTAATTTCCTCTTTCAACATGTAACGAAACATTTACATTCGTGAATTAGAAAAATTTAATAATTCAAATTCTTCGCGCACGAAATCGCGGGTTAATAACTAGAATAAAAAGCAGGGATACAAGAAGCCCTGCAGGACACCAGAAGTACTTGAAAACTCATGAGAAATAGCGTTATTACGATAAACATATAGGGTCCGATTACATAAATAAGAATGAAGTCCATCAGTCAGGTTTACATGAAAACCAATATCATTTAACTTCTTTAAGAGAATGCCGAAATCAATAGAATCAAAGGCCTTGGAAAAGCCGGTGTAAATAACATCAAATTGAGAGCCAATTGCAAATGAAGAAATAATCTTATTTGTCAAGCAGAATAAACCGGTGGATGATGAGCGTTTTGGAATGAGAGATGAAGAAATTAGCTTTTTAACCTGGTGGAAAAGCCTTTTATGAATTATAATTTCGAAAATCTGAGACAAAGGACTTAAAATAGCAATGAGTCGATAATTTTTACAATCTTGGGTATTACTTTTTTTAAAAACAGGAATAATTTTGGTTTGCTTCCAGACATGAGGAAATACATTAGTTTTCAACAAAAGGTTAAATAAAATCAGGAGGAGATAAATAAAAAATTCTGCGAATCTTTGATAATAAAAGAAAAGGTTTTGCTTTCTTTTCGTATGCGAATTGTATACCCAAGTTTCTGCTTTTATCAGTATTCGCAAAATTATCATTAAATGTCTGGCATAAAATTACAATGAAATGTCTCGACATACCAAAATGATTCAGATGATTTAATGGTGCCAAACACATCAATGTCACACCATTGAAACCATTAGATGGCCACCATATCGATATCAAATTAAAATATAAAAACCCTTACGCACACATCGATTTTAATGACTTCAAGGAACCTACATGTCGTGATTGTGTAACAAACGAATTTACAGGCAAACAAATGAAATGTCGAACGATCGAGTTAGAACAAAACATGAGTGTGTTAATTGAAAATTCGCTTCTCCCTACAGCTGAAGTTACACAATGGAATCAATTTATGTGACGCCACCGACACATTATTAAAGTCAACCTGTATGTCATCTGACGTCTAACTGCACACTGTCTTCCATTGTGTTATGACGTCACTTTGTTTTTTTCCTTTCATCTTCAATGGCGGCTCGTCCATTAGTGCTGCAGCACCGCCTGAAATTATTTTAAAAGTTTATTTATCAATTTTTACTTTCTCGTATACGAAGTATACAAAGAGAAAGTATTGTAATCGTCAAAAAATTCGAACTCGAGATTTTGGCGAATCTCCACGTTTTAGACCTCCCCGAGTCCAAACCAGCCAGAGTGGTCTCCCTAAACTTTCTCGTATACTTCCCCAAAAAGGTGCAGTTTCCCCTCCCCCAGCGTGGATAAAAAAATTTGAACCTATTATAACCCAGGATCCAATGACTATCAGAAAATGTTTAGGTAAAAAATCTAATTCGAAGAGATGCGTTCCGATTAAATGAATACCGATTTCTACTCTTTCTTGGCTCAAGGACAATCCTTCCGCGTGCTCAGATTGCTACCAAATACGCATGCGCGTGGAGAATCGGATGAAAAAGAAGCGCCAAGCAGGAGTCAATAAATATCGTGCACAGAAGATTGCGTTCAATGCGCATACGCGTGGTGATGGCAGACTCGTTGGAGATGCTCTTATACAGACCGACAGACAGTCAACTTTTTGACGGATTTGGCCTAACATTTTATACGGACCTACATTCATGACGATAAAACTGTGTACGAAATTTTATCCATCTGGCGTTTCAAGTTTTTGAGTTATAGCGTTCGTATGACCTTGAACATACAGACAGACAGACTTCCCGTTGACGGATTTGCTAGAAACCTACAAATTATGTTTAAAGACCACAAACCAAATTTCATCAACGTAGCTCTAATAGTTTTCGAGTTATCGTGTTCACAGACAGACACACAGACATAATTCCAAAATTGTGTTTTTCGGACTCAGGGAGGTCTAAAACGTGGAGATTCGTCAAAATCTCGAGTTCGAATTTTTTGACGATTACAATACTTTCTCTTTGTATACTTCGTATACGAGAAAGTAAAAACACAATTTTGGAATTATGTCTGTCTCTGAACACGATAACTCGAAAACTATTAGAGCTACGGGGATGAAATTTGGTCTTTACACATAATTTATAGGTTTCCATCAAATTTTGGGCAAAGCCGTCTACGGGAAGTCTGCCTGCCTGTCTGTCTGTCCGCGGTCCTGTGAACACTATAGCTCAAAAACTTGAATAGTTAGATGGATAAAATTTGGTATACGGGTTTATCGTCATGAATGTAGGTCCGTATAAAATTTTGGGCCAAATCTGTCAAAGGGCTGACTGTCTGTTGGTCTGTATAATTTACTTTTGAAAAGAATCCGTCATCACCACCCGCATGCGTACTGAAGCAATCTTCTGTGCACGCGAAAGTTATGGAGCGAATTACGTCAGTTTGTCCTTGAGACGGCAAGAGCGGAAAATCGGTACGCATCTCTTTGAATTTGATTCTTTACCTAGATATTTTTCAATCACTATAATTTACAATGAAAAAGCTTCTGATAGTCATAGGATTCTGGGTAACAGTAGGTTCGAATTTTTTTATCCACGCGGGGGGAGGGGAAACAGCACCTTTATGGGGAAGTATACGAGAAAGCTTAAGGGAGAACACTCCCTCTGGTTGTTTTTAAACCTATTAGGTTATTTCTCATTGAAAAATTCGACCAGGAGCAAAAATGGAGGGGGGAAAGCGAAAACGAAGACAGAAAATACATCAATAAGAGGGAGATACACGTCTGAGCTGTTCTGGAAACAGCACTCGAAGGCATCGAAATTCACACACAGCGCAACAGCTAAGCAACGCTTCGGAAGACGAAATCGGTATTTTATCCGATTGAGTTTGGCGGTCGCTTGAGCTGCATTCGTTGCAGCCTTTGGCTCAAGGCCAATTGTTGTCTTCTTTTTTTCTCTCTATTTACTTTTCTTCGCTTGTTTCTCGTTCGCCGTTATTTAGTTACGGTTGAGCTTTGATGATGCTCGCAGGAAACTCATCTACTCTAATACGCATCCGTCTTCTTTTATTAGAAATCGCTCGCGGGAAAAAGATACGCCGATAATATTCTAAAATACAATGCAGATAATTACAATTAAAAATTTGGGGCTATTTAGAAGTTAAACTATTTTGTAAAAATTCTATTTTAAATACAATATCATGAGGTGTGTTTTTTTTGCAGCACTGCTTGTTTCTCAGTTGATTAGCCGCCACTGGATATCTTTTATATTTCTGCAAAATACGCAATGAATCGTGAGGGGAATTTGACGTGTATCACGTGAGAGGAACTGACTCTATTATATGGAAATAAATAACGGTTTCTTATTTTCATATTAAAAAGAATGATGGGTCATGGAAACGGATCATGAGAAAGACAATGCTATAAAACATTTTTGAAAAACATTTAATGTCTGGAATTTCGTGGATTTCTAAATATACATGTTATTCATTTTTCATACATTTACATTGAAAATGCGATGATGTTTGAATTTATAAATCAATGGCACCAACTCAAGCTCACGCCAAAAGCTCCTCTCCAATCACTGCGCACGTTGCACTAGGAAAAAGAATGTAATGCCACAAAACAGCGCAAGACAGTGTGCCGTTAGTAATAATATTACTTGCGCAGTTGCATTTATCACGTGACTGTGAAGTTGCATGGATTTATTCCTCAGATTTACTGCGCAATTAAATTTCTGACTATGGCAGCGAAAAACACGATTGGTAAAACCAGGAATTATATTTTATCTAAAAAACAACAATAAAGGAGAGTCTCCAGTATTCTGCAAGCGTCCGCTTGGGAGCAAACGCTACAATGCTTCACTAGCTTGAAGACGTGTCATTTCTTTATATTTTATTCATCTATTCTTTTAACTTAACGCCACTACTTTTGAATCGAATAAAAGATCGTGTTATCAAATAATGTGAAGTTAATAAGGTTCATATTCTGGGGCACTCTGTGGATGTTTGAAGAGTAGGATAGCTAGTAGCAGCTTAGAAAGTGTTTCGATATCACCATAACTTTTCCCAATCATTCTTTGTTAACTTTCAAAGAGATGGTAATGCAGCTAATTAAACAATATCTAAATTCTCAGATACAAACTGGCTACTGGAGAATTAATCCTTCCCAAGACATAGACGTGCTACTGATGTGTGCAACAAATTTCGTTACCTTTTGCATAAAATGCTTTCTTTCTGTTCGAGACGCAATGTTCAGGAGTGGCGATTGTTAGATTGTTATTTAATCATTTTTTTTGTAGAAATGAATGATCATTAGAGCGGGCAGAAAAGTCGAAGTATCTTAGATCTTTTTGCGGTAGTACGGAAAAGTTGCCAACTCCCATTATTAAAAAGTGTGCACAATCTTATAACTCTGAATTTATATCTTCTGTCGCCTCAATGGACAGAAAGTTGTGAACATTTGACTAAAAATGGTTAAAATTCAAAAAGGAATAAAAGATCACAGATTTCGTTCATCGGTTTGCGGAAGTGCTTAAAAGTTACTATTTCTTAACAACAACACCTTTACAAAATTTTAGAATTATAAGTTAATATCTTCTGTCGCCTCAACGGCGCTGAATTTTGGAAATTGAAGGCGAATTTAAAAATAAGTACATGTTTTACTTACCTCATTATAATACGAATATAAACTTTATCTCCCCCAAGTCCTAATATGCTGCCTCATCGTGGCGGGGGTGGTGGCCCTGGGTGGAATGGGCGATGAACGTCTGGAGTTTTTTCTCCTGGTAGGGTCACCCAAGGCGTGAAGGCCATTCCATTTTACCCAGGTGAAGCATGAAGGCAATGGACAAAGTCAGACTTCTTCCCTCGGGCGTCCAAGGTCTAGTGCCAACAGAAGCTGCACTCTTCTCCTTTACCATGAGTCGTTCGCCAAAGTTTTGACCATCTGCTCTCATGTATGGAGCTGGAGAAGAGGAACCTCTTTGAAAGTCCTGCACTGGTTCGTGATTTTCTGTGGACCAGCGGACTCTTGGACTTGGTCTAGCTGAGGACTAGAACAAGTGAAATAAGAAACAACATCAACAAACTTTATTCAACCTTTGAAGCACTATGGTTTGAAATCTTTTTTGGACTCAAATTGTGACATTTGTTTTCTGGATTATAGTGTAGCTCTGATAAATCCATCCCTGTTCAGCGGTCCAATTCTTTTTCTGCAGGCTTCAATGAAGAATTTCACAATTCGCTCAACTGCTTGCTTGTGTAAATTCAATTTAATAAAGTCCCAGCCGTCCATTGGCACATCGTCCTGTATCATCTCCAGAAGTTCGTCAAAACTGATCTGTCTGAGAACTGGAAGCTGTGCGACATTACAAGCTTGACAGTCAATGAGATCTACATAGTCTGTAGCTCCAAAGTTAATAACAGAAATAACGAATCTACGAATACTATTTCCATCTGGGCCAATTTCCCTTGCCTTGATAATTCGCCGAGCTGCAAGAGTTCTAATATGGCATCTCTCATCAGTTAACTTAGCCAAAAACATGTTTTCTGGAGCAACGAAGTAAGCGTTGCGATAAATAACTGGTTCAATTATATCACGATACTTCTTAGGCAAGTATCGAGATGAGCTGATGAAATGTCACAAGTGTCTAGCACCATCCTTTATGGAATGATGAACCTTAATTCGGAACCATGAGGGTGCGTAAACTCTTAGTGTGAATACAACCAAAGTTATCAACTCATTTGATGTGTCTCATGTTGATATATAAAGCCTCGATATTCGATTTGTAGTTGTTAGCCAGCGGGCCAAATTCAACGTGCCCGGTTGACGCTTCGCTAGATCTGAAGAACCAACGCCAGAACTAATGGCTGTGCAAATGTCTAACGAGTATTTCTGATCACATCTTAGGTTGGTTGGTTCAATGCCTGTTAAGTCGCATTCAATACCATTAAGAGCAACAAGTGGCAGCTTCTCGCATCCTTTCAGGTTTCGCCCAATGTCTCCGGTGTAAGACCAGGCCCAGAAGATTTGGCGTCTATGTAAGATTCTATAGACATTGGTGTAAGTTGGTTGGGAACTGGGGCTGACAAAAATTGTTTTCAATTGGCCCCGCACATCCTTAAGCCGATGCTGCTAAGATGTAATTCGATTTTTTTTTGTCATAGCATCATCAGTATGGCGGCAATGGCATCAGTCCATTCCTTTCTTTATCCAGTGCTGTACCTGTTCCTTATGCCATGTACAAACAGACGGACACGATGGAGGAAATTTTCCAGACCTATCCCAGTAGTTTCGCTGAGTATGCGTTTCCGATTCTGTTTTAATAAACCACGATGCGCATTGTGCTTGTATCCACTTTGTAGAGATTTATTCAATGCCCTCTCTTTCGGGTGCTTTAAATATACAAATGCAACGCATTCACGAACTTTGATAACGGCTGAGTATATGGGAAAAACTTGATTAACATACTCGTCAATTGACCTTTTGGTAATTTTTTTCAAATTTTTAAGAGATCTTGCGGACAACTTGTATCATTTCTGTTAATTTACTTATATATTTATATTTGTGACTGGACGGAATTATGCGCGGAACCAACCAATATTTTATGAGTTTTGAATTTGCTGTTGAAAACTATAACGAAAAAAAGCCGTTCAGAATTTGACCAAATAACAGATTACAAAAAATGCAATATTTAATTTTGGAAAAATACAGCATTACAATATTTTGCGGAAACATCTATATATTAAAATGTGTATATTGGAGTTAGTCCCATATTCCATAACATGGTTTAGTTATTTTTTGAAAACTTATGTTTAGCTAGTAAATATAAAAATGTATAAAATCCGACGATAACACATTTCAAAATTAAAAGCAGTTCGTTTCGCGACAAAACTACTGGTGCAACGACCTAAGCACTGTACTCTTTCTCAGTCACATGACTTTTTTTATAGGACTCTAGAGAATACACTAGGGAGGGGAATTAGTATAGTTTTCAGTGCTTCAACCTTGCCTTTTGAAATATTTACTTTTATACCTTTTCAACGGCGCCACGTAAAATCCTTCCTACAATTTTATCCTGGAGTAGAGATAGAGTCGATTTAATGACAAGGAGGTGGGGGAGGACAGTGAATCGGCTCTTCCCATTGGTCGATACAAGGAATCAGGGGGAGGATCGGTGGAACGTGACCTTTTCTGAGATTCCGTGTCTTGGGGATGCTTCGTAATTCTGAAAAAGGAGTCATTGTGGTTCCCCCCCCTCCCCCCCAAAACTAAGACATTAGAAACTATTCTTGTCCAATCAATCGGTCGCCTTATGTCTCAACTAACACAGACGTCCATTTCGTTAAATTGCAGCGTAAGGCGCGGGAATTGGCATAACCTTAAGTACTTTTATTGGTATTATTTATGGTTGGTATTATTTATTAAGTTAAATGGAACGCTTAGAGGCAATTTGTCATTTTTGGGAGATAATTGTGAAAAAATAAAATACATACATTTTTTAACACTCTAAGCGTGCAGTCATTTTTATCTAATAGCTTTAAAATCCTTTAAATACTCTTTTAAAGTGAATAATTGGATCTATATTGCGTTTAATCAAGTCCCTGAAATCCTAAGAATATGTTTTCCACTATAGTTTAAGAAATTATGAATTATTTGCTATTTAAACTAAACATAAAAAACGGAAAAAGCCGACTCAAACGCTTAGAGGGTATTCCTCCTATGGTTTTATGAATTATGTCGTTTCGTTTTTAAATATAAAAACTAGCGGGCAACTATTTATTTTTAAATCAGATCGAATACGGAATTGTGGAAACATTATTTTAATTTTTATTGCAGAATAGAATGAATTCATGCTCACGTGACACATGACAAGTGCGCAGCAAATATGGAAATCCACTTCACATATTGCTGAAGGGGAAAAGAAGTGCTAGCAGCTTCCTTCTGATTTCAGTTCAGTTTAGTTAGATTAATGTTCGTTCTGAAGATGCGCGAATGTCATTTTTAAACAGAACTAAAGACAGAGGCCAAATGATGCGTTTGCACCCCAATCTTAAATCTTTCACTCGACACGAACTTCAGGAAGTTTCATCTTCGACTGCGTCGGACTTCATTGGAATCGGGTCTGGAACCTGCGAATTTTCGAAACAGAAGCAGATAACAGGGAACCGCGTCCCAACAACGTGCATTTAGATCTTATATTACATTCTCAATTCCATTTCTTCTAAGACTGTCACATTACATAAATTGAATGCATTGAACACCTTTCATTGATTATTCTATAACTGTACTAGCTGATATACCCGGCGTTTCTCGGGATAAAAGTATTTTTAAGTCCAAATACTTATAACACTTTCAACTTAATAAAAGAGCTTTTCGCAGCAGCGTCTTTCGTTGATTTTCATTAATCCACTGCCATGCTCTCTGACACTCTCGACCAGCAGTTCAACACCCCTCTTCTTTTTTTCTCCTTGGTTTGAACCACCTCGCAAGATTCTATAGTAGTCCTTCTTATTCAAGGCGACTACATAAGCTCGTTCATATCTTGGATTTTACTGCCCTTATGCGGACTACAATTCCCTTCTCTTTAGTGTTTGTGTCACTGACCGGAAAAAATCGCATATTTTCTTTCTTTTTCTCCTTAGGTCCTCTCCCTCCGGTAGGAATCGGGCTCAAGAAACTTGAAAAATTTTACGCATTCATTATGATCGTTTAAAAATTTGTAAAATTAAATGAAACATCGCGGAAAAAGAATAATTAACATCATTGGATTGTGGTACAAACATATTGAAAGTTGCATATTGTAAAGGTGTAAAATCTTGATTTCTGTTAATATTCAAAGAAAACAATATTTTTTATCATAACTTTCACAGTGGTAAAAATACGGGAATGAAGGATTTGATAAAACGATAAATTGGTTTGAATTTAATTATAATA
The DNA here is from genome assembly GCA_013235015.1 of Araneus ventricosus. Classification (NCBI taxonomy): domain Eukaryota; kingdom Metazoa; phylum Arthropoda; class Arachnida; order Araneae; family Araneidae; genus Araneus; species Araneus ventricosus. The sequence goes on from BGPR01015105.1 coordinate 23,379, forward strand.
ATAGAAGGCATTGTTACAAATTGTGTATGGAATAAATTTGAAATGTTTATTAAATTAAGATAAAGAACGCATGGCATTTAAATTGAATCATTAAAAATATAATTTTCTGCTCTTTAAGACGGCATGTAAACCATCTACGTGAAATATATTTTCTGAAGTTATTGGCGAAAAATTGAGATAAAACGCCGAAAATTGGCTTAATTTTCGTTATTTAATTATGTATCTTAGGAAATAATTTTTTTGAAAGTTGCAAAAAGTATAATTAATTTAGGAACGGACCTCAGATTGGCATGCCATGTCGAAACTATTTACCATTTAGGAGGAGTTCTTACGACAGAATGACAGTTAAAACAACTTTTTCCCCCTCCCTTTATACGATAGGAACCGGACTAAAAAACCTTGAAGTAACACTCACTCATTAGGATCATTCAAAAATTTGTGAAAATTATACAAAACATCGAGGGAATAATTCACTAATATCACTGTGCAACCATATAAAAAGGTGTAAATGCTACGACAACCGGAAACAGGAAGTAAAAAGGCTTCTTTGTTGTTTAAGTTCAAAGAAAATAATATTTTCTTTTATTAATTCTATCACTGGCAAAAGCACGCGCGCGAAGCAATAAATTGGCTTGAAATTAATTCTACAAGAATAAAAAGATATTGTTAGAAATTGCGTTAAAAATAAATTTTTAAACGTTACTTACAATTAGAGAAACATCTGTACCGCTATAAAATTAGCATCATTAAAAAGATAATTTTCTGCTCTTTAAGATGGTGTAAAAATAATTGTCGTGCAATAAATATTTCCGAAGTTATTGGGGAAACACATTTAAATATTAGGCTTAACAGCGGCTATTTTCCGTTATTTAATTAAATATCTTAAGATCTAATTAATTCTAAAAGTTGAAAACTACATTAACTACGATTACTACGGTTACTTAATTCTGAAATGTTGTTGTTGCATTATTTTGCAACCTTCAAATTATGTTCCTTCAAAGATCTGCTTTCAATAATTCAAACAATTTAATATCTGAGGAAACCCAATAACGTGTTTCTCATATTCTAATTTTCCGTTTGTTTCTCACGAAATTTCTGTTTTTTTCCAATTTGCCGTCGTGCTCGCATGCATTCATAAATAATTCTTTTTATGTATTTATTTAGGAAGCCTGAAGTGCAGAGATTTATGAAAATTTCGGATTATTGACGATTAAAATTCTTTATGTCTGTATTTTTCGTAGACGAAAACGTAAAAAAGAAATTTCTACCTCTTGTTAAGCCTATTTCGACAATAACACTAGGGAACAAAATTTAAAAAAAAAAAAACTTATTTTCATTTGCCAAGGGAATTTTAACGGTTTTAGGGTATCTTGAGGTTGCTAACCTCAAAACTAATTTTACTTTTGCCGAATTGGCTCTAGTTTTTGAGATAATGCATATTGTCAGTGCTGCAATCGTGTCTGCAGTAGGGTGGGCCGAAAAAAGTCAAATTTTCTTTTCGTGTCACTGTACAGCGGGAAAATTTGAGAATTGGGGAGAATTAAAACGAGGGAAAAATTAATTAAATTGATTAATAGCTTCTTCTCCCGCTTGGGCCTTAAAAGTCCTCCGGAAGCAGAAAGTGCTTAAAAGTGCGACTTACGTCGCAGAACAAACGCGGTCTTTGCAGAACATTTCATCCTTAAAAAAATACGTGCACACACCAAAAAAAAGCAAAACACGATGTGTTCTGCAGAGCAATCAAAGCGAGGTGCTCTTTATGCCATGCATTCTCTCTTCACGTTTCGCGCAACGCAGCCTCCAGAGACTGAAGCAATGGCAAAAATAACTCTCCTTTAGGCGTGGCTTACGAGAAAGCAACGCCTTCATCGGGGCTGACATCACTGGGAATGAAGATTCGAAACAGGCGCGTTGAAAGCTGCGTGCACAAGAATGTACTGTTACTGCAAATTATTATCAGACTTAAGTCATTGACAGAATTGCAAATTCTGAATGTATGCCTTGGGTTTAAATAATTAATTTTAATATAATGTTTTGTCATTAATGAGTAATAAAGATTTTGCATTTTATTGTGGTCCGCCAAATTTGGGCAAACTGCCTGCCGAACATTCCATCTGTTTGAGGTCATGTTGCAGAACACAGGATATGATTCTGCTCCTGGGAAAAGTCCTAAAAAGGGGCAAAATTAGACTGTATTTCTTTAAATTTTAAAATTTCTCTTAATCTCTTTATGATAGCATTAGCAATTACTACTCAATTTTAAAAGAGTGATAAATTTTATTTTTATCAAAATCGGTCGATAACTTCCTGTCACAGATTCGTTTCAAAGTTGCCAAAAATATGTGAAATTATTTCAATGTTCAATATTTAGTTCGTAATCAACATCATAATCTTCACGCATCATTTTGTCGATTGAACGCAGAAGATCAATACATAGGTACAGCAAAAGTCAACCGAAAAAAAGAACTACATCACCTAGAAATTACATTTTAAAGTAACAAATGAGGGAAAAAAAATACAAACCGAGGGGTGACCCTTGATGAATTCCCTAGGACGGATTCTACTCTTATTTTGTTTCGGTCTCATTTTGTCGCTTAAGTTCAGTTAGTTTGTTGTATTTTTAATGCATAGAAAGAAGTTATTTAGGTTTAAAATATATCAAATTTGTTCATTTTCTTTGTTTAGGGCAACACTTGCAGAACTAAGCCCCAAAACTAGACTATTATTTGTTGGTTCAGACCCTATGCCAAGAATACACAAAGTAACAAAAAATAACACACCTTTGAAAAAAGACTTCGGCTACCAGGATATCAAAATAATGGAACAAAGATTGCAAGGGAGGTGGCTCACACATATGATGGCAGATTACTGCTAGAGACTCTAACGCGAAACTTCTACAGAAAGTAAGAGGAGATCATACAAAAGCTCTTCCATGAAGTAAATGAACCGGCTTATTTAATTTTCATTTTACTGCACTTAATGCAACGTCATCATATATTTTTACCGTGACAGTGTGATTCATCTATTTATTTGTTGAAATTCAGAACTTTATTTTTCAATTCATTAATATTGGTTTTTTTATTCTTTTTCTATTACTTTATTAAATTCATCAATATTGTTTCATTTATTTTTTTCTTTAACTTACATTTGACACAGATTTTATGTGATTTCTGATAGATTGATCTGGTGATTTATATACTGATTACTCTTTAGGATTAAGTTGATTTATTGCATTGATTTAATTTTATTAATGATTTATATTTGAGACAGTTTCAATGCAATTTGAGTGGTGTTTACGTATTACTATTGAAAAATAATTTTCACTTTATCTTGAAAACTAGAGCCAAAATGACAAAAAGAATGCCGGATTCGGAATCAGCACCACGAAATTACCCTCAAACACTGGAACGTCGTTGACAAAAAATGAGTGTTGACCAGTGTAATTCTTATTTTGATACGTCTCCTCACGAGCGATTCTTTTATAATATAATATTTTCTGCAGTCGCAATACATATTTCATCTCAGATCGTTGCAAGCCTGCATTTAAGTGAAATGTTTCTTTTAAAAGTTTTAACGGAGATATTCCCGATATTTATCACAAAAAAAATCTTTATTAAAATAAAATTTCAGCAGAAAAATTAAAGTGTAAAATGCTTGATTTGATGCGATTAACGCTAAATCTCCCAATAATGATCACTGTAAAATTGTGACGTGTAAGCTATGTAATAATTTGTCTGTAAACTGTTTATGTTATATTATATGTACTTGTTATGTCATGTTATATGTTCACTTCAAACAGTTTTCATATGTTTTTAATATTCTGTACGTTACTGCAGAAGATTTTTTATTTATTTACATCATGTAAATTAATTACATCATTTCAAAATTGGAAACGATTAACATATTTTCTTCATTTTATTGTAAATTATTAGGCTATGAATGGCAATATTTGAAGTTCTAAAATTTTTTTATCGAACACATTACTCCAGCGTTTTCACATACGAGAATCTTGCGAAACGAGTACCATTTTTTTATGTCTGGCAAAGAATTTAAATTTCATTTTGTTTATTTTTATAACAACTGTCTACAAATGCTGTAAATAAATGCATAACAAAGTCCTAAAAATTCAAACCTAAAATATAACCTTGTAAAAATATATAATAAATAAGTGAAAAAAATTAAGACTTCAGAATGCAAAGAAGATACAATTATTTATGTCTGGTAAATCAAATTATTAAAAAATAGTATAAAACAAATCTGTCCAAACTTTTAATTTTCAGTTTGAATCGGGCCCTAACTTTCTCATTTCCTCTTTCGGTATTTTTTTCCCGGCAGATACTTTTCGGACGAGATAATTTTATTCAGTTAAGTCTTTCTTTTATTTTTTAATAGAATCAAGGCGAATTCAATTTGACGTTCAACAGTTCTTTTATAAATGACACGGACAGCCGTTCAAATGGACCCTGTCGTCAAAAAAACTCGTTCAACTAGAGACGATGTGCCAGGCAGACATACGGAATATCCTACGATTTTAAGCGACGAATTTTCAAAAAATTAATTTCTCTCTCGACGCATTCACTGGCGCATGCCGGACATTAGAGCGGACATAATCTTGAAATTCGGACTGTCTGGACGTAAGGCAACCTTAGTTACAGTTCACATTTTCTTGTTGATGTACATGCAGCATAAAATATTCAAAAAAACTATTAGAGCTACGGGGATGAAATCTGGTATGTGGTCTTTAGACATAATTTGTAGGTTTCTATCAAATTTTGGACAAAATCCTTCAACGGGAAGTCTGCCTGCCTGTTTGTCCGAAGTCAAGCGAACATTATAACTCAAAAACTTGAATAGCTAGATGGATAAAATTTGGTACACAGTTTTATCGTCATGAATGTAGGTCCGTATAAAATTTTGGGCCAAATCCGCCAAAGGGTTGACTGTCTGTCGGTCTGTATAATTTACTATTGAATCCAATCCGTTATCTCCACTCGCATGCGTACTGGTGGCAATCTTCTGTGCACGCGAAAGGAGCGAATTCCGTCAGTTTCTCCTTGAGACGGCAAGAGTGAAACCTAGCAGTGTGCGATAGATGCGTTTTAATCGATACGCATCTCTTTGAATTTGATTGTTTACCTAGATATTTTTCAATCACTATAATGAAAAACCTTCTGATAGTCATTGGATTCTGGATAACAGTAGGTTCGAATTTTTTTAGCCACGCGGGGGAAGGAGAAACGGCACCTTTTGGGGAAGTATACGAGAGAGTTTAGGGGAGAATACTCGCGCTGGTTTTCTCTCATACCCATCATTTTTTTCACGCATACCCATCCAACCGACAGGGAGCCGTTTTGGCTCCGGGGGTATGCTTTGGTGTTAATGTGCTAATAGGGTAATTTCTTCTCTGTCCGAAAGACTTGAACTTTTTATCCAGAAGAACTTAGAGCGAAAATGAAGGAAGTGAGAAATTTCAATAAGAAAATCTATTCTGTGAAATATTCACATCTGCCAATTTAAATTTGGAATCCATTCCGCATCTCACAACTGCTGCTCATGACGTTAAGCAAAATTATTTTTCTGTTTGCAGTAATTGTTTACTTTCTATTTTCCTTGTTAAAATAATTCACTCTCTGGTAAAAATAATACTTGACAGCAGAATTTTAAAATTCAGTTTTTTTTGTTGTCCTTGAATTTGCTTAGTTAATTTATTGTCCTTTTTCTTTTTGGATTAGAATCATTTGTTTTTGTTAGCGTTAGTAAAATAAGCATAATTTAAATTGTTGAAGTTTTTTTAAATTGTAATATTCTTTAAAATAATTCGAATAAATTTGACTAAGATTGCTTTTTGTATTTTAAAATTTAATTAATAAGTATGCATATCGTTGTATGATCATTGCTGGAATTAAACTTAATAAACGCGGTAAACTGCTTCAAAAAATTCCTTCGAATTTTTACAGTTCAGGCTCATAATAACTCCAGGTTGTTAAGTGGAAATTTGAAAAAGCCTGTTCGTACGACAATGGACTTCCTCTTTAGCAAAACAAAGTTAAAAAATGAATAATTTTTTCCCATTCAAAATGGTTCGGCAAAATATAATCACGATGCCATGAACACTACATAACATGTTAAAAGCATTCAGACTGTGTCATTCGGTGCATCATGTAGTTAAATGGTAGATGACGAGTACCGTTGACGCTCGTCATGTGGCGTCGTAACCTTTAGCTTCATTATTTTCCGGCTCGGTGTCCTAATGACAAAATTTAAGTTTGGGGACCATAATGTATTTTCGAAAATTTTCCCTCTCTCGAGTTCGGAACGGAGTTTAAAGGCTTCTGTGGATTTTGAAGTGTGACCCAATAATGATACTAGTAGTATTTGCTACAAAGCGCAAAATTTGGAATGAATGTATTTGCTATATTTGTGAAATAGTATCACTACTTTTTGTTTTCCAATTTAACAGTAAGTTTTATATTATTTTTTGATTTTATAAATTAACCTACAAAACAACTTTTATTATAATACAAATTTATAATCGTACTTGTTATAATACAATTTTTATATAGTACAATTTTATATTAGCAATATTTATAATAGTATTATTTATACAAATGAAATCTTTCTTCATTAAAAAAGTGGAAAAGAAATTAAAATACTTCTCCAGAATTAGGACGGAAAAACAAAAGATAGAAACTGGTTCTCCATGGGTTTGTTTTCAAAGATAATTCCTTACACTTGAAGATTCCAGTGGAGAAGTTTATGATAGGCTATCATTATGCGTTTTGGGAAATATTCCATCTCTTAAGCAGAGCTGCTGGAATTGAAATGTTTATTTGGATTTCGAGCTGACAGCGGCTCGCTGCTCCAAGCAGACGAGATGATGAGGCTGAATAGATCGGAGCCGATCGATTTAACATTCGAGGTTGATGCGAAAATAAATGCGTTTCAGACACATGCGAAATCGGTTTAGGGTCGTTGCATATGCATGGACCTTTCTCCCCATGGTTGTTAGAACATGTGTAGATGTAGTGGGTCGTGCATTGTGTTTTCTTGTATGATATATTTGGTTTTGTTTTGGTGGCGCGACAACTGGTACACATTTTGATTTCTCATGGTATATGTATTGGTATGGATCCAAAATTCATTTTGGATGAGTTCGAAAAATGAAGTTTGGAGTGGTACCAACTTATTTACTGCAATGCGCAAATCTGCTTTATTTTTTTACATCGAAACGAATTCATCAACTAAAAACATAAAAAGCAGGTTACGTTCAGACGGAAGAGAATTCTGAAATGTGTCTTATGACCATATCAGTTTAATTAATCGAAATGAATAATGTTTGTAATAATTATTAAATAAAAGTTTTGAAATTTAGCGTAAAAATTCTGGGTGATCTCCAATGAAGTAAGGTTTTTTTTGCCCTCATGCATTAGCTTATAAAATTATTAAATTACTTAGTAACTGAATATGAAAAAATATTTTTAAATTCTTTGAAAGGGGATGACAATAAACATTATTAAAACGTAATAAAAATGTAACAGATTTAATAAAACGTGAAAAATAAATTAATAGAGGTAATGAAATAAGTTAACCGACAGCGCTAACACAGATTTTAAAACTAATGCCAAGTATCATTATTGACGTGGAATTTGAAAGATTCGAAAATTATTACTATTCATTGTCAGTTACGGAGAATCTTAACGTTGGAAACTGAGGGGGTGGAAAATGAAAATTTCCACCACCCCACCCTCTTTTAGCTGGATAGCCCATCTACGAACTCGACCGGGATTTTAACTATACTTACAACATATCCCACGCTGGTTAAATTTAAATCAAAACTACTCCAGTTATCGTGTTCACAAGATAACATGGGAAAAAGCGTTTTATATATATATAAACAAACTTTTTCACGAAGGGTGCTTTTGGGTTCTAGGGGTCATGATCGGTGAAGATCTGCAGAAATTTTCTGAAAGTCGTGTCATGAGAACCATTGCAATAGGTAGACTTCCTATAAGGAATCTACCTAAAAGTGGCTAAGTGCACGCATGTTTTGTTTCTATGCCACTCCTAAGACAGGGACATCTATACCCGCCCCTGCCAATGATTAAAGGATGATACTGAACGAGTCTTCAGCACTTTAGAATACCTTGAATGAAGCTGAAACGAAGTTAAAAGACACAACAACCAATACTTGAAAAAGCTAAATACACGAAGACATTTTGATAATTAATTAATTGACTGAAAACATTCGTTAAAAGATTAAATCAATAAGAAAGTATAAGGCAAATGTTCATTCAAAGCAAACTTTTAAATTTCATTTGGATTAATGTAGATCTTCCATATAAAACCAAAGAAGAGAATGTAAGTAAATGACATATTTTTACTACTCATTCATGGAAAAACCACCTGTTGGAGCTCATGTTTAGTTTGAATAGAAGTTATTTTTATCACAAACTTCACTAAATATAGGGCAATTAGATAAAATCGGTAATTGGACTTTCCTATTATTGTAAGCCTTTGAATAATTTTCAGAAGAAATTCACTTCTTTTTCATGAAGTAATCTCTTGAAGGTCTTACAGTAGGAGGTGATAAATTTGTCCACTAACTAGTGACATTTTTAGCACGTTTGTTTACAACTGGGGGCGACTTTGGGTTAGTTGGCGACATTTCAATTAATTACTAGGAAAATGCAGACGAAAACAATTCTTTGTAAACCATTCATCGGGCTTGCAGATTGAGTAAGAATGTATTGTTCTTGCAGGGATATTGTTTCACTCACATTTCTATTTCTTGTTCCTCTGTTCTCTCTATTACAGGCAGGGGCAGATTTATACATTTCTACGCCCTGCAGAGTTTCCCAAACTGTCGTACTCGAAATCAAAGCAGTTAATGGCGGAAATGGGATTAAAAAAGTAAGAGGATTTTATTCCTCCAAGTGAATTCTTGCTATTTAATAACTATACTACTTGAATAGTTGATTATTGCGAAGTGTCATTTTTAGCTATCGTTTTAAATTTACCTTATTTCAGAATCATAATACCTGAAGGCTTAAAATGTCTAAGGCAGAGTTTCACAACTCGTGCAGAACCGCCTAGACGTGCAGGACACAAAAAGGCAGCTAAGGTGACACGAAAAAAGCAAAAGACGAACTTCAATGAATCTAACTGTTTAGACCGAAATAAAAAATATACGGTATGTCAACATGAAAATGAAATTTCACCGATAAAATTACGAAATGCGTTATTAAAATCCTTAAGATAGAAAAGGCATGATGTGAAATTTATCTTGCATTCCTGAATTTGGAGTTTTAAACAATTGAGAACAAAATATCTTATGTGTTATTTAATTTTGTTACAAAGCTATAAAGTCGTTTCCCCTGAGATGCTAATCTTGGCGACAAACTTGGCGACTCGGCTATAAATTTGGCGAGTTGGCGGCAGAATTGGCGACAAAGGGAATTTTCTAGAAGGACCTCGAACTTTCAATCTATTTCTACTTGTTTCATGCACTTTCTGGAGATTACGTCACTTCTTACGTATTCAAGTCATTTCCTGTTGAAAAGTATAAAAGCAAGCTCTCAAGCCAAGAAGAGTTAGTTGGAATTTGATCAGCAAGCAAGTTGGTGAGCTAATAAGAAACCTTTGAGCGCTGTGTTGAGATTTATTGGTAGTCTTTATTGTGAATTTTTACTAGTGCTGTGTTAATACTTGTGCTACGTTTTTTCGCTTGGAATATTTGTAAAATAAAGAGCTTTATTTTTTAAATCATGCTTATTGGATTGCATTCACGTACACCCACAAGACAATTTCGTTACAAAAGATATTTCGATAATAAATCATTTAAAATTCAAAGATTCATTGGAAAGAAAGCTAAATTCAACAAAAATCAATGAAAGGGGGTGGGGTGGGGTGGAAAGGTTTTCAAAGCTGAAATGAAAAGTTAGGTCCCAAATACAAAAACCTGAGACCTATGGTTTCATGTAAATAAATAGTTCAAAGAATTTTTATCAAACTTTCAATCAATACGTTTAAGTAACAGGGTTGCATAGGTGAGTATAACAAAATGTAACTGGCATTTAAATTTCTAATCCAGTTCTGCATTCTCAGAAAAGGAATACTACAGCTATTTCGTGCAAGAATATTTTAAATTTAAGATGCTGAATAAATAATAATTATCATACTCTTAAACAAACTACTGATAACATAAACACTCCTCGTCTTAATCTTCATACACATTAAAACTTTTTTCCATCAGATTGAAGCAATAAAATCATTGGATATCAAGAGCTTAAACGTTTTAACTAATTCGACGAAAATTATGCAAGATGCTTTTAAATAATGAATACTGTTGTAAAGTCCTGTTTATATAGAAGAATTTAATGTCATTAGTGTCCAAATAATCTTGTCTGGAGTGGAGTGGATTAATTATCTAAAAACTTCAGCTCTTCCATTGTTCCAGAGTCGATTCGTCTGCGTCTAACTCGGGGTAATGAAGTCTCTTCAGTGCTGTAGAATTTAAGTCTGTAAAAAGTGCGCTTTTCATTAAAAATATTATCTTCATAGATTAATTTCGTAAATTAGTAGTAAATATGAATCTTCAAAATAAGCAGAGTTTCTGTCACCTAAGAAAAGTTCTCTGAAAATAACACAATCAATCAAGAATTTTTTTAGAATAGATTTATGGTATATAAAAAAGTTCGATTGGTTTATTTAATTTAAAAGTTAATTTTTTGCAGTTGAAAGTCACTAGATTAAAATAACTGGTCGCTTTGAGGGTTAAAAATTAAAAATATGTCAATGCTTCAGGAGGTTAGTAAACAAAATTAAACGAGAAATATTTTAAATGATGATAATAATAGACGCGCAAACAAAAACCATAACTAATAGATTCGAAGATAAACGATTTTAAGCTCAACGTTAATTGCAGTAGTTAATTTCATTTTTTGTAATAAATTAATTACAAAAAATCTCTTCGAAGGCAATCGAAAGCTTCTGACTCAGTTCGAATGTTCTTGTCTTTAAATTCCCTCGCTATACCGAGCTCGAGCATTCAGAAGTTTCTTGTCAATAAAACTTCTCTAGGTGGACGTTGCAGTCAAGACAGTTGTTACCACTATTGAAGCCACAGGTTTCAGAACCGCTCTCACCAAATTTGAGACCAGTTTAATAGCTTCGTTTAGGCATTCCTTCGGAAGAGGGAATCTGAAATACGGGGCTGAAAAGTCACAGGATAAGTTGGCGGGTTCTTGCTTTCCTGGAGGGTGCAGCAATGGTAGTGCTATCCTTGCTGATGACTCCTATAAGAGGGATTGGTGCATGGGCCGGTGATGGCTGTTTTGTAACTGACGACAGTATCTGTGTTACTGTTCGAAGCTGCCGGTCATTCGGAGACTGAGTGTAAAGGCGAGATGACTTCTTAATGAATATCATTTTAAGTCCAAAGTGGTTAAGAAATGTGTTCGACAACAAGGAGGGCAGGCCCATGCCCAGGTACTAAATATTTGCCATGCAAATAAATAGAATTGTTCGCGCTAACTACTAGTTTGGCTCCTTTCATAACTGATAGCAACCCTTTGATGCCGCCATATTGCATCTCTGTCAGTGTCAGTAGAAATCGTTTGGTTTTCACGTATGCATGTGGTATGAGCATCGCAGTTCGCCCATGTATTATCACATCATGTGGTATATCTACTCTACCACATGGGAAACGCGTGGATGATGTGTAACATCAGTTTCTACGTATTCAACGAGAACGCATTTAGTTCATGTGTGGCATCGCAGTCACCATGTTCAATTGTAGCTCTAGAAAGAGAATACTCAACCTGCCAACGGGCAGCATCTACCAAAATCAAATCTGCAGATATTTGAACAACTTGTATATATTGTAAGTAAACTATATATTTAAATAATCAATACAGTCAGCTCAATTCGATGAAAAAAACGCAAACAATAATGAGTGCTGCATCTGGCACTGTGTCAAATGTCATCACTTCGACGTGATCTCTCTCATCAGCTGGCCACGATTCAAAACTATCAAGTCTGTATACAACAATTCTTGAACATTTTAAAGATGTGACGTTAATCCAAGAGATCATATAATCCCATTTCACCCCTATCTGTTTGATTGTTCGCCAATGTAACAAAAGTTCACTTGCATTCAATTCAAAAATAATTCTTCCAGCTATTAAAAAATACAACACGGAACGGCAAATCTGATCGTCCCGTCGTGTTGCTACCATTATCTGATTATGTTAAGACTTCTAGCACGAAAGAACCTTCTCAGGTTCAGATGAAATAGTTCGATCGCCGTGTCCTTGCGGCGTTCTTCAGTTAAAAGCCTTACTCACAAACGCTACCAGAACATCAATATGTCTTACAGATAGACGACATAATTATTCTACTTGGTATTTACTTATTAAATCACTCGAGGAATTTTTCTGCCATATTTCTAGACCTCTTCCGCGAGAGTTGAAATAATAATCAAGAGATATATTATCAACAGTAAATGCAGAACACAACTTTCTCTTCATAGCTTAGAGGCTCGCAATGACCATATCGTGGAGACAGAGCTCCCAATTTAGAGGATCGAGGGTTCGAGACAAGGTCCCATCGAAAATGCAGTGTATGTCGCCTGGAGCAAGTTAAATCTGCTCGCGAGGATCAAACGTTCTCAAGTTAGTGAGGCACATAAGTTTCGACAGTGGAGTATCGACTCGGGTAACGTCCTTGTCATCTGATCACGGCTCACAATTTTGAGGCTTTGTGAGGTCCTGAAAAGCACCCGCAAATTTTCCCACGGAAAGAGTGACCGGGCCTCCCAGGTCGCTAGGAGAGAGCGGTTAGAGAAAGGGGCCGACAAAGCCTTCCCCGATTGCGTCATCCCGGAGGGTCTCCGTTTGAAATTCACCGCCATTTTGACCTCGAGTGGACACACACGGGGCAAGGGAGATAGATGCATTGCGTACGCCTAGCACCAATGCGATTGAGGAGTTAAAGACAGAGTTTTTGTGATTGGGAGAAAAGGTCCCATCTCCTGCAAATGAGGAGCTGAACTTTTGACCCCGCCTAAAAAGGGCAGGTCCCAAGGAGGGTTTTAAAACTGGAACGAGAGAGGAATGGAGAGGATGATCGGGAGAGATGAAGATAGGTTCGATTTGAAGAACCGGGGAATTAGATTCCCGTGACGGAGATTTTTGAAAAAGCAGTTCTCAGGCTGAGAAGCTGCTGTATCGGGCCTTGCCCCGTTTAACCTAAGCCGACCCTTGGCTGCATATCGCTCGTCTCGAGTGAGAAGTTCTTAGGAACCCTTGATATAACCCGTGAGAGGTTATCTGCTAGAAATCTGAGCGGATTCTTCCCTGAGATCATTACTTCGGACTCATACTCGCCTAGAGTAGAACTTTTAGAACTTTGCTATACCTCGAGTGAACTCGTGAAATCTGCGAACTCTATTTCCAGATTGAATTCTGACTTGTCTAATGCTATCTCGTCCTGAGTAGCGGAGTTGTGTAAATTGATATTAATTTGTATAAATTGTAAAAATTCAATTAATCAAGAATTTGGCATTAAAATATTAATATCTTAATATGGCTGTGTCGTCTGGTGAGTCCTTCATAATTTAGCAGCGCTGAGCTAAGACCCTACAGCTTTCGCTTAAAATAGTCCACGCGTTGGATCAAAAAGAGGCATCAAATTAATGCCGGGAATATGCACGGAATGGAGTTATGACCTGTCGGTAAAAGTAAATAATTCATTCAAGAGTTTCAGTACTGTATATGCGGACTTCTACTGTATAAACTAAATGGTTGCAAATATTTCACAAGAAATTTAAAAGAGTAATTAAATATGAGATTCTGAATGCCTTAACAAATTTTCAACCGAACATCGAAAATTTAAATTTCGAAACATTGATTCCACAATAAAAATAAATACTAATATACTTTTTGAAGAGCAATTAGTTATTCCAAGAACGACTTAATTTTTTGGAAAGATTCCGTGTATAGAGCTTCATTAGAGTGCGAAAACAAGTTTAATGACCATTTTGCGAAGATTTTTCCTCCGGATAGAACGGAAACGTAAATTATTTCCTTTTCCTCAAGTGCGTTGTTGAAATTCTTTATTTTAATTGC
>BGPR01015106.1:6385-21834 GCA_013235015.1 Araneus ventricosus
AAATGGAAATTTTTAATTGATTTTTCACTAACTTCCTGATGATGTAAAATTTCGACATTTTCACTTTAATTGGTTTATGTTCGTAAAAATGGAAATTTTTAATTGATTTTTCACTAACTTCCTGATGATGTAAAATTTCGACATTTTGTACACTTGTGTATTCTCGAAGACTATTCACTATTATAACATTATCAGTTAATTATTAATCAAATTAAATTTTCATTCCGTACCAGTGGCGCCACCTTATAATGAGTTTTAGAAACAATTGATCAGATAAAAAAGAAGAAAATAACTAAAATAATAAAAAAAAAATGCTGCTGTTTATTACACTAATAGAAGTGTGTTTTCAGAATCTATTTTTAATTTATATGAATTTCTATTAGTTCTAACTTAATAAAATAATATAAATTTACAAAATACAGCGAAACATCTTTAGTTCGTTACTCTTTAATAATTTGTACTTCGTTCGTAGTGTAGAAATATGGTATATTTTTCTTCCACATTTGCAGTATTTTTTGTTATAATGACGGCAAATTATTGCCCGATGGCTTGTTATTTTGTATTTAAAAATCTTTTGACTTGAAAACGTCTTTCCGCTCGTTGCAATGATAATCCGCCGAACTTTCTTGTGTGACAAAATAATGTCAGATCTGAATCCCTTATAACTACAAGACTAATAATGCGAAAAGAATGGTTGACACCACAACGGATAGATCATATCTGTAAGAGTTGGTCGCATAGTATTTGTTTTGCCTGAGAAATCATCGTACCAGTGCAGGCGTAGGCGCGTGATTGTTATGAATTAGCTTTATGTAAGGTTATAAATAAGTGTAGCGTGGAAACGCGTTTAGCTAGGAGGTTGATTCGGGTGTCATTTTGAAGATCTCGAGGAGTATTACTAGTATCCAAAGTGAGACAATAAAAATATTTATCAGAATATAAGTAAAAATTGGTATCAAATTGAAAATTTCAAATTCCGCATGTTTTTTGATTATAACATCCAGAGTTTTCTTTCGAATTGTACCAAACTTACAGAATACTTGACAATACGTAAAAGAAACAACGTATTAAGATTTGAATTCAAAAATTTGATTATTACGGGAAATATGAGCATTTGTAGTAAATAATGTTTTACTGAGCATACGTTAAATGTAGTTCTATAGACTGTCAACAGATGGTGCCATCAAAAGCTACTCTAAATAAAACATAAGAAAGACGTAGTACGGGTGCGCGCCGTAGGTGTTTCGTGAAAACATCGGGATAAAATCATAAAACAAGTATTTCGTATTAATATGTAATTTAATTATCAATCTCTTTAATACAATATTTACACAGAGTAGTATAATGGTTACAGAATTGATAAATCACAAGTTTATCGCATGTAGCAAGGGTCTGTGCGGACCCGAACTGCGTCTTTCTTATGTTTTTTTAAACAAAATTTTTTACGGTGTAACTGTTTTGATGTGTCGGAGTTTCATTTGCAAACAGGCTTTCCATTGTCTTCCATTTCTCTTTGGATTTTTCGGGTTACGAGAAGTCTTTTTTAGATGTTTTGTCAGACCTCTTACAAAAAAAATCCAATTTTTTTAATCCCTGCCAACAGGTAACCCTTGATAAAGTCTGTAAGACCGGATTCTTTTCTACAATTCTTCTACTTTCAAATACGATTTTAAGGTTAGCTTAGTTTTTCATTTCTTCGTTTATTTTTACTCCTTAATATGTCATTTTGCCATGGTTCGGTTCATTCCTATTCATTTCAATATTTAAATAAACTTAATAAAAACTGCCTTTAAACACGTTCTTATTAGTGTAATAAAATAAGAAATTTTTATTTTTATTAATTTCTACTATTTAGTGTTTATTTTATAATTTATTATTTTGAATATCATGGAATCTGAAAATTAATTCTTTTTCTAAGCTTTTATTAAATTTCAGTGTCTTGTCCACAAATATCGAGATCGATTTCATACCCACTTTCAATCGAGCTACAGCTTTGAAATTTAGCACAGTGGTGGACTTCCAGAGAAAATACAATATAAAGCAAAAAAATTGTAATCTATAACTATTTTAAACCTAACAAAATGATATTAAAATTTTAGCCCTATATTTGGGCGATAAAGTATGGAAGGCGGTAACCTCACGTTACGTAAGGTTGTAACAACACCACTAGGCAACGCTTAATAGAAGGGGCCGCGGCCTGTAAATCATCCCCATTTCGGAGCGGCTTGAAGGTCAAAGGTCAGATAAGGGAAATGAGTCTTGTTTCGTCTCTCTGTCTGTGTCGCACTTTTTTCGAATTCGAGATAAGATAATCGCAAATACAACGTATGAGATCAATGTGATGGCAAGTATTTGAAATTTATATTCTATATGTTTGAAATATTGATAGAATACATAAATTTAAGCATTTGTAAAATGTTCAAAAACTTTACAATGCACGAAATAATTTAATTTGCTGTGATAATAATCGTAAGTTATCGCGTAATTTATTACGGATTTATATTTCAGAAAGTTGATGTCATTAAATCATTTTAAAAATGTAATTGTACATATGTAATTATTTCATACTTTTTAATTTCTTGATCTCTAGATCAGTTGTTTCTCAAATTTACTATCAGTTGCCTCCAATGTACGGAATGACAATTCAACTTAATTAATGCTTAAATAATAATTAAATTCTGAAAATATTAAAATAGTTTATTGATTGTCATTTACACAGTTGTGCAAAATGTCAAATTTATAGCACATCAGAAGATGAATGAAGAATCGGTTATAAAATTCCATATTTACACCCATGAAACAAGTCAAATTAAATAAAAGTGCTTAACACGTTAATCACACACAAAAATAATTGTTTGGGTGTGCTGGACCACGGGAATCAACTGCCTCATTAAACATGCAGAGTCATGAAAATATTGAATTAATTTTGGAAGAAAAATGTCAAAAATAATGTTTTTGAACGTAGTCAAGCGAAGTTTGTCTCTCCTAGATCAAAACTGGTGGCCTTTACGTAGGCCAAACAGCTTACTTTGTTTGGTAGGCTAGGCTTTACCTATCATTATGTATTTATATAGACAGTGTGAATCATCGCTGAGCTATGGATAAAACAGCAAAAAATTTCACGTGAATCATGCGTGATTCACAATTGCTTCACGTGGTGATTACCGTGTTGAAAACCGAGATGAAATCGATTTAAATAAATAGAAATGATCTATGCTATCCGAATGAAACAAGTCAAGTTCAATAAAAGTATATAAAATAAGACTCCTTCCACGGGACTGTAAAACAACACTACATAAAGGTGTACTATATACACATAATAAATTTCAAAATACTGCAAGTCATAAAAATTTAATATTGATGCCAACGTACAGGCAATCCACCATTTCCTATTAATAAAATTTCAGAACGTGATTTATGTTTTGCTTATCTTTTAAACTAGATGCTTCCACTGTAGGAATAGTTTCTGGTTTATAAACTAGTTTATAAATCAGAAATCTTTCCGATTATATCTAATATATATTTATATCTGATTTATATTTACATTTTTACCACAAAACTGATTTTCAGGCTTATTTCTTATCTCTAAATTAATGAGTTTAAAAACGAGCATATGCTATGAAGTACAAAAATTGAAATATATCCCAAGAAACTCAGATTTTCTTTACCACGTTTATTGAAATACCAAAGTTTTCCGAAAAGAAAAAGGAATCTATTTGAAAAGAATAGACTAGAAAGAGCCCACATTTTGTAATTTTATTGTTGGGAAGCCCGAAACAAATGCTTCAACAAATTCTGGAATCCGATCAGAGTTTCGCTGGGAGGGAAAAAAGGGCCATATCAGGACGCAGATTACACCTGCGCCCGTTCCGAGGATTTGTTGCGAGAAATCCTATTGTTTCGTGATCACAAACTCGGGCTCTGCGATAACGATAATGTGAAAGGTTACACGAGTTTTCGAATTCGTGAGTTACAGTAACAAAAGTATAACTTCTGCAATAATCGTGAAGAACGCCATTGTGAATAGATAAATAACAGTACAGTACAACCTGTCTATAACGATATTGTAGAGACCTAGAAAATATACTGTTATAGACAGGTTATCGTTATAGGCAGATTGAGGATTTGCGTATCCAATGTTTATGTGCATATGCATGTATTAATATGCTAACGTATTTTATTGCTCTTATGGATTCATCTTACAAATAATAACCGATATATTTTTATAAACATATAAAACATACAATTTTATTTATTCTATTTATTTATTTAAAGAAGAGCATTAACTCCATTTACAGAGTGCAACGAACAACAAACACACAAAAAACAAAAGCCACAATGAGTGAATCATAAATATATTAAAAAACGCGTTAGAAAATAAAAACTTTAATCCAGAGAATATACAATTTCAAAATACAAAACCATAACAATTTTGCAAAAGCATAAATAATTAAGAATGAAAACACACAATCACAAAAACATTAAAAGACACACTATGATTCTAAAATTCGTATACTTTCATGTTAATATCATAAAAACACATTAATAATTAGTTAAAGTTCACGAAAACGAAGTCAGAATGGTATCGGTACAACTTAAACTGTGGTAGGATTTGAGCAACCTTATCCTATGAAATAATTAATGCGCGGTATTACTTCTGCAATCAGATGGTGAGGACAACACATGAGTCGGCATGCTCACCTCCGAACTTCTAAACCACACCAACGGCAGGACTTATGACTCTCTACGTCCAAATTAACGTGCGCCAGCCCACAAACAAGGCGGATCTTTTGTGAAATCGAGTACGGAGCCTGGAATCCCTGCCTCGTATCCAAAACCGGTATTTACGTATTGACGCCACCGAGGCTACAGATTTGGCGGTTTTTAAGTGCCGCCAAATTTGGCGGTTCTTGTACTTACGTATTAACGCCAATTTGGCGGTTTTTGTACTTACATATTAACGCCAATTTGGCGGTTTTTGTACTTGCGTATTAACGCCAATTTGGCGGGTTTTAAGTGGCGCCAATTTGGCGGTTTTTGTACTTACGTATTAACGCCAATTTGGCGGGTTTTGTACTTGCGTATTAACGCCAATTTGGCGGGTTTTAAGTGCCGCCAATTTGGCGGTTTTTGTACTTACGTATTAACACCAATTTGGCGGATTTTGTAAACAAGATTGCTCTTTATTGGCGCATTACCGCCAATCTGTAGCCTCGGTGGCGTTAATACGTAAGCACCCCAAAACCTTACGAAAACGAATCCATGTTTGACGCCAAATTCAATAAAGCAATTAAATTTTACCAAGTTCGAGATCAAGTCATGGCATGCCTTCATCTCGCACCTCTTCAATGTTAATGCTCTAGAGACGTGTTATTCTTAAAATCGTAACTTATAAGCACTTGCGAATAGATAAAAATACTTTTGCAACGGCGCTAACTGCTTTTTATATGCAACTCTATTCTAATAAAACGTAACTTAACACTATGGAAACACATAATATGATTCATTTTAATCATTTCCTAATCACATATCTTGAGAAATTCCATGAAATAATTGGATGTATTTTTTTTTATGTTTTTCGATGAGAGCAGTACAGGCAAGTCGGTTATCTATGTAGAAATTGCCTTCTAACAGATGTTTTCCCATTGTTGGAAAGATGTCATATTGTGAGGTACGGAAAGAAGAATTTAGCGCTATGAAGTTCTATATATGTATTTAAAATAATTGGAGAAACCGAAGAATGAGTCCTAAAGCTCCAAGCACTGGACCGATTTTGCCAGTCTTTATCTCGTATGAAGGCTCATGAACCCCTACATACGACATCAATGTTCGCGTACCACCCACCGCCCTCCATTTTCATGAGAAATCTCAAAAATACTACTTAACTGTACATTCTCTGTGTGGAAATACCGTGACAGAGTCTCCAGCCTCATCTATACCGATTTCGCTACTTTGCAAGTATAGCTACGGTCTATTAATAGTTTGGTAGAACAGCTGATGGCCGAAGGCGGCTAGTCAACACTAAATGTTTAAAGCATTTTAAAATGTCTTCAAACATTTTTCTGAAAGAAATCTCATCATGGCGTACATAAACATAAGTCTAGCGATAAAATATTCAAAATGTTACAAAATTCGTGAAGTATTCCTAAAGCAATAACCACTAAAATAGTCATTTAAAATTTGTTCCAATCTGTCTATAATAACGTAGACCGTACAGCTGTTCGCAATATTTGTTGGCATGTCGTGAGTGTAAATTGCAGAGTTAACGCAGATAAAAGGCAGTTTAAAATACAAAATAGCTTTAATCCAGTTTACTTATAAAGAAACATGCTGCTGTCTTGCAGCTTACACACTCACTGACAGCCATCCATTCGACTGCTTGTTTAAAAACGCAAATGAACAATATATATAGATTGTAACAACCAATCAACTTCGACCAGTGCCGTAACTTCGGCTACGTCATGAAATAAACCAATGAGATGCTTTTCATTCAGTGACTGAACAATTTCATTTGAATTTCCAACATTATTTGAGACGTGAAATTACATCCAAAGTCCTAGAATTTCTTAAGAGCCTAGATTTGGCGCCAGACTTCAATGAAACCATTTAATTTTGCAGAACTGGGAATCAAGTCCGAGCAGACCTTCATCTCGCATTCACTTCCCTGGTGGTAATTTCCAACCTGGCTATTCGTAATTCCTATTTATATGCACAAATTCTTACTAACAACTCCAAATACTTTTGCAACGTAGCGATTTGCATATATGCAACGCTATGCAAGTACGTTATAACTCAAAACTATAACAGAATAATATTATTTATTTAAATCAGACTATATTAATCTAACACTTGAAATTGCATGGGCTAATTAGGATATGATTTACGCGTTGCCCTGTGAAGGAGGGTTACAGATACTTGTAGGTTGGTTAAATCTGTGAAAGTTGCTTTTCAACAGAAGCTTTTCTCTTTGTTGGATTAAGATGCGATTTATAGTCGAGTCAATGAAAGAAAAATAGAAAAATAAAATGGTGTAGTTTTGAAATTTGGCACAGTTGTTGGGGTTAGTGCCCTAAACGACAAACTAAAAGTCCCCGCCTGTGGGAGGTGCGCAGGGGGTACGGGGGTTTAAAGGGGCGTTTTCAGTTTTTCTTAAATATCTCGAAAACTATAGGCTCTATCAAAAAACACTCAATTACAGAATTAAACTATATAACATTTCCTACAAAAAAAGTCCTACATTGTTTTCGTAGCATCAATATTTTAGAAGATACAGGGGGATTTAAAAGTTAACATTTCTGAAGTTCCTCATTGTAATGGTAAAATCGATTAAAAGTGCTGCATCAAGAACCCTCATAAAAACCTCGTGCCTATATAATAATTTTGCAAGGGCAGTATTATATGTGTCGGGTAGAAGGATGATAAACTCGTTTGATGAACAATTATGCTCCCTTCCTCCCCTCAAGTTTCCTTACACTCGTAGTTCAGTCTACGAATTGTTAATTTAAAAATTGGTATAGTTTTGAATTTCGGTACAGTTGTTGGGGAGAGTGCCCTAAACGACATACTAAAAGTCCCAGCTGGTGGAGGGTGCGCATGGATACAGGGGGTTTAAATGGGGATTTCTCAGTTTTTCTTAAATATCTCGAAAACTATGGATCCTATCGAAAAACACTAAGTTATAAATTTGAACTACATTAAATTTCCTACAAAACTGATCCTAAATTTGTTTGTAGAATGAAATTTTAGAAGATACAGGGGGTTTAAAAGTGAATACTTAAAAAATTCCTTATTGTAATGGTAAAACCAATTAAAAGTGCTGAAGCAACAACCCTCAGAAAGACCTCATGCGTTTACAATAATTATACGAGAGTAGTACTATATGTGTCGAGCGCAGTGGCGGTATCAGGAAGGGGGGAGACAAATCTATTTGATAAGCAGTCGTGCTCCCTTCCTCCCCTCACGTCCGTTCCCCTCCACTAGATCCCTTCTACTGAGTCTTTTGGTTCTGTTAACGCTCCAAATGAGTGTATTTAGACAGAGTAATCTAGAACTGCATATCTATGCTGAGTTTAAGGTATCCGACTGGTTTAAAATCGTCGTTTTTGATGAAATTATCAAAAAACTTTTTATGACTTATATTTGTAGCCTATTTAACCAGCTTTCTAAAACTGTCTCACTTTTTACTCTACGTGAATTACAAATGGAGTTACAACTGTTTTATTACCGAACTGTAAGCATTATTTTATGTTGCTTGAGAACTTTAAATGTGTTTTCTGAGAAATGATACTTTTGAGGGAAACTGTCGACCGTAACAATGATTTTTCAAAAAGTTATTCAAGTATTGATATGAAATTTTCTGAGATTGTTTTCCGTAATATGTTTGATGTTTTTTTTCTAAAAACTAAGACCAATTTTAAAATCAAGTATTATTTTTAAGTGCTTAAATATAAGCGAAAAACATTTTTTTATGAAAAATTACCAGTTTAGTAACTATGTTCAGCTATATCTCAAAACTATTTTGAAGTACAAGAAATATTTTAGAGCATAACACAGATAACTGTCATAAAAATGTACTCCAACAATTTTATGACAGTTATCTGCTCCAAGAATTTATGTATATTTTGAATATGATTTTTTCTTTAGCCGTTAGCGTAAGGCAAATATTTTAGTCATTTTTCTTCAAATTTCTTAGTTTTTTTAAAAAATATATTATTTTGAAAGCCTAATTTTATAATATTTTCATAGTTTTAAAACATATGCTGTTGAAAAATAACATTAAAATATACATATACGTTGTTTTTCAAAAAAAATGTCTCCGAACACAGTTGGTTACCTTAACTTAAAAGCTCGCAACGAATCTGTCACACTTCGACAGAAACATTTTCTTACCATTGAAGAAATAAGAACAGGCATGTTCAATTACTAACACAGAAAATGGTTGCTAAAGAAATTGAAACGAGAGTTGCTACAGGGGATGATGATACTTATATTGTGAGATCTGGGTTAGAGAAAGCAACTTCTCATCCCAAGGGAAAGACGTAGACCTAGTCGTGTTACTGATTGCTTTGGCACCACCAGAAAGTAAGATTTATTTTATGAAGCTTGGCAAGGGAAAAGTAGAAGCAGCAGAAAAAATTTTCTTTTCCCCATACATCGTCCTTCTCCATGCATTCAGTGGCTGTGACAAAACACCAGCTATTTATAGAAAAAGCAAAGCACTATAGTTACATTGTTCAAAAATCAACTAAGCCATATAAAAACATTGCTTACATCTTTTAAAACCCTGATCAACACCAGATGCTATCTCACAAGCCGGTGAGAAGATGTTCCAAGTACAAAGCTATTGCTGATGAACATAATTTGAATGATCGTAGATATGCAGCGTTTCTCAAATCATTAACCAATGTCAAAGCTGATCTTTCCTCAATTCCACCAACCAAAGGAGCGGAGGAGGAATACACGTTTAACAATGTGTTTCTGTTTTGCAACCTTTAATGGTACCTGTACCAAAGGTGCACCTCAAGAAGAAGAGAAGGTGTTCGAACTTGATCATATACTAGAAAAACATGGTGAAATTTAATTACGAGCAAATGTAAAAATGTGTTATGCATATTTTTATGTATGTATGTATATATATAATACTATGTTATGGAAAGATATAATATGTTATAGATATATTGTAATAGGTAGCCGCTATTTTGAATTATACATTTTCGACCAATTATTGTAATAATGTACGTTTTCAAACTGTTATAATATTCTAAACTATTCATCCTACGAACAATGCTTGGGCTTTTTTTGTAGGAAATTTAATTTAGTTTAATTTTGTACTTAAGGCTTTTTCGCTAGGATCCATCGTTTTCGAGATATTTAAGAAAAGCTGAGAAATCCCCCCCTTTCACCCCTGTACCTCCTGAGCACCCTCCACCAGCGGGGACTTTTATTATGTCGTTTAGGGCACTCTCCCCAACAACTGTGCCGAATTTCAAAACTCTTTTTTCATTTACAATTCGTTGACTGGACTACGAGTAGAAGGAAAGTTGTGTAGTGGAACGGATGTGGGGGAGGAAGGGAGCATACTTGTTCATCAAATGTGTTTGTTACCCCCCCCCCCCCCTCCGACACATGTAATGCTACCCTTGTATAATTATTATATAGGCATGAGGTTATTATGTGGGGTCTTGATTCAGCACTTTTAATCGATTTTACCATTACAATAAAGAATTTTAGAAACATTAACTTTTAAATCCCCCTGTATCTTCGAAACTATTGATGCTACAAAAACAACGTAGGACTTTTTTTGCAGGCAATTTCATCTCGTTTAATTTTGTAATGGAGTGTGTTTCGATAGAACTCATAGTTTTCGAGATATTTAAGAAAAACTGAAACCGTCTCCTTTAAAAACCCCTGTGGACCCGCGCACCCCCCACCGGCGGGGATTTCTAGTATGTCGTTTGGGACACTACCCCAACAACTGCGCCAAATTTCAAAACTACACCCCTTTTTTTCTACTCGTCGATTTTTGACCTTCGTCGACTGGACTATTAGGAGTTTTGCGATGTGAATGAGTTGGAGGTATCTGCACTTGTAGGCAGAGTGACTCTGTACAAGTTGCCTTCCAGCAGAAGCTTACCTATTGGTGGAAAGATATAAAGTGACATCATGGTATACGGAAAAAGGCACTCATCTGGTTAAAGTAGAATTAGCATAAAATAGAAAAACTTTACAGATGGAAATATTCAAAACTTTTAATGCGAGAAAATCCGATTATATAGTGATGACAAACAAGATCCAACAATTTGAAAGGTTACACATGTCTCCGACTTTGTAAACTGTACAATAAAGATAGTTTCGTCCAATAGCACGTCCTAATAAATTTAATAGATCCTGAGATAAATGTGATTAATTAGTTTTTAAATAGTATCGGTCACTGCTGATTAAGAGTGGAATGAAAGCCTCATTAATGATGATAAAATAAAACTGTTTCTCAAGAAAAGCAAATAAAGCGTCGAAAAAATCAAGAAAGGCGAATAATACAGTAACGGCATATATTTGCATTTAAAACGAGATATAAATACAAAGCGCATCACATGCACTAAATCTGGTGGAAATTTTGTGACTGTCTGGAGAAGAAACTTGCTCTCTAAGTTATTCATAAAAGTGGATTAACTAATTAAGATCACATCATCTCCGACACCTAAACACTCCCCTCAGGTGTCAAATTCTAAACGTCATTAACAAACTAATCGCTAAAAATCCAATTAAGGAAATCCATCTGAACTCGCCTATCTTGAGAGTGTCGGCAAGAATTATCCGAGATGCAAAATCAAAGAAGCTTCGCGTTTGTGTCTGCATAATCGATGATTCAGCCAACATTGGTATAATCATGTATCTAATTTGATTCAGCGTCTCAGAATGTGAAGAAAGTGCCCATCAAACTTCGCAAGAGAAGATTTCAATTGAATCTGACAATATCTGCCGAGAATAATCAGTACTCCATAGAGAGGAGGTATTAATTAATTCTAATAAAGTTATTAATTAAATAATTCTAATAATTCTAATCTTTACTCTTGCTGTTCGAAAATTTTCAGACTCTATGATGGAAGAGATGTAACTTAGAAGTGATGTAAGAATGGTTTTTGTGCAATAATATGCTCCAAATTATTTAGGAAGACGTTAAAAACGGAAATTAATTCTTAATTAATTAAAAATCTGGTTAAAAGTTTAAAACCTTACTTAGCGAGCACCTACTAACCGAGCATTAACTGAATTCCAAATTTTGAAGCTGTAGGTCAAATAGCCTGCCTTGTAGAAAGTTTTGAAAGATTTTTGCATCATGTGCGTCGCATGATGCAATTTATAAATACAGGGTGTTCATTAATTATTGTCGGGGTTTCCGTACCTCATAACTTTCGAATAAAAAATATTACGCAAAAACCGATTACGTATTCGTAAATTACAACTCAAAGATTTTAATTAATGATATTAAAAAGATTAATGAATTTGCACATGGCTGCCCTTCGCGACTCGTAACACATCGAGACGAAATTCGATTTCCCTCCAAGTGTTCTCCAGCATTTGTGGGGTAACATTTTGGATCGCAGTAACAATTCTGCGCTTCAGTTCATCAAGGGAGGGCACAGGGGTCTTGTACACAATGTTCTTGACAATCTCGTCTCGTTGATTTTCGTGGACTGCGAGTAAACGTTTCTTGGATGCGATCAACATTTTCCTGCGAAGTGCTCGGTCTTCCCGCTCCCTTTCGGTGTAGAACGCTACCAGTTTCCTGAAATTGTGTTAACCAGCGTCTGATAGAATTATCCGAAGGAGGATCTTCCTTGTACGTGATCCTGAAGCGACGTTGAGTAGTTATGACGGATTTAGTTTCGAAAAACCACAATACACACATTGCTTTTTCTTGCACGGTCGCCATTTTTATTTATGACGTCATAATTACCCAGACTGCAAATGCGCTAAGATCGCATTGTTGCCACGTAAGATTCTTTGAGTTGTAATTTACGAATACGTAATCGGTTTTTGAGTAAAATTTTTTATTCGAAGGTTATGAGGTACGGAAACCCCGACAATAATTAATGAACACCCTGTAGTTTAAATAAGATCACGTTAAAATTGTTTTTCAGACACGGACATGTCTGAAATGTGAAGATTCATGAAAATCTCGAGATTGAATTTTTTGACGATTACAATATTATTTTTTTCTGTAATTCGCATATAGGAAAGTAAAAAAAAAAAAAATTTAACTATTACACCGAAACCAGCGTTCAGCGATTTTCTTTAACGAGACTGATGTCGAAATTAATTTTTCTAAATTATTCTAAAAAGTGCACGAACTGCAATACTGGCGATTTGTTAGCAATAGATTTTGACGATTACGATACTTTCTTTTTCTATTCTTTGTATATGACAAAGCAAAAGAGTGCTTCAAAAATGTTACACTGAAACAAGCTTGCAACTATTCTCTTTAACGATAACAGATTACAAGATAGAATTCTGTTCTCTAAATTATTCGTGAAAGTGAGCGAACTACAATTCTGACGATTTGTTGACGATAGATTTTGATGAAAAAGCGTATATCACACCGGATAGCTTATCGAGGTCTGTTTCCGTGGGCACGAGGGTAATGCCATTCGCCAAAAAAGATTGTAGCACGTGACGCATTGAGACAACCGGTCAGATTGGATTTCGGTATCGCAGAAGGTGAACTACGTCACCATCAAAGCCACACCCGATTGGTTTGAATTTTCGCTGCTGACGATTTGCCGTCACCATCGTGTGAATTTTCAAGCCGGTTGAATACCGTCCACAATTTCCGTCATCTTCTCTGACCGGTCACGTGCTGCAAGTTTTTTGGCGAACGGCATTACCCTCGTACCCACGTAAACACACCTCACACAACAATGAGCTGCCCGTGTGATATAAGCTTTACAATGCTTTCTCTTTCTGCTCTTCGTCTATGAGATGTAAAAAAGTGTTTAAAAAAATTGCTGCACTGAAATAACCGTGAAACGGTTGTCTTTAAAGACGCAGATTCCGAAAGTCATTTCTCTAAATTATTCATAAAGTGGACCAACTAATTAAGAACACATCATCTCCGACATCTCAAGTCGTTCAGGTGCCAAATTCTCAATGTCATTAACACACTAATGGCTAAAACTCTAGAGAGAAAACCGAAGAAAGTCTGTTACTTGTTTCGCCATAATCGATGATTTAACCAACACTCGTATAATCAATTATCTAATTCGATTGAACGCCTCAGAATGCGAAGAAAGTGTCCTTCAAACTTCGCAAGAGAAGATTTTAATTGAATCTGACAAATTCTGCCAAGAATTAAAGGACTCCCTAGGGAGGGAGGTATTAATTAATTCTAATAAAGATATTGCTGTTTGCTGTTCGGAAAATGTACTTCGTTTAATTTTCGTCACGCATAATAATCGAAGGGATGCTGTGTAAGCTTTTGTTGATGAGTGTTGATGTACAGGATCATTCAGAATTCCGGAGCTATGATTCCGTCAGACACTGTGATCTAATTGAGGATGTACGAGTCCTTGTTGCTGAGTGTGTTCATGTACAGGATGATTCAGAAGTCCAGAGCTATGATTCCGTCGGACACTATGATCTAATTGAGGATGTACAAGTCCTTGTTGCTGAGTGTGTTCATGTACAGGGTGATTCAGAAATGTGGGTAACTTTGAAAATCAGTATTTTGCAAACAAACAAAACTCAATGGTCATTTTGGACAAGCCAGAGAAGGGTTCAATTGAATCTAACAAATTCTGCGAGGGATAAGAAAGTCCTCTAGGGAGGGTATTTATTAATTTTTTTCTATACAGGTTTGCTCTTGCGGTTCGGGGAATGCATTTCGTGTAGGTTCGGCAGGCGCTCGGATTGAAAGGATGTAATTTTAAAATGCTGTAAGAATAGTTTTTGTACTATAACATGCTCTGAATTATTGAAGAAAAACATTTAAAATTTCTATTAATTCTTAATTAGTTAACAGTCTTGTTAAAATTTTAAAAACCCTTTCTTAGTGATCACCTATTATCCGAGCATTAACTGAATTCCAAATCTGGTAGCTCTAGGTCAAACAGTCTGTTATGTAGTACATTTTGAACGAGGTTTGTACCTCGTATGTCCAATGGTACTATTTGCAAATAGCATAAACATTATCATGTTAAAATGGGGGATTTTCGGACTTGTAGAAGTCTGAAATGTAGAGATTTATCAAAATCTCGAGATTGAATTTTTACGATTTCAATAATTTCTATACTTCGTATATGAGAAAGTAAAAAAAGTGCTTCAAAAAATTGTTACACTGAAACCAGAGAGCAACGATTTTCTTTAAAGAGACTGATTCCGAAAGTCTATTCTCGAAATTATTCATAACAGGGGACCTACTAATTAAAAACACATCATCTCCGACACCTCAAGATACCTCCTCAAGTGCCAAACTCTAAATGTCATTAACAAACCAATCGCTAAAAATATAATTAAGTAGATTCATCAACTCGTCTTCCTTGAACGCGTGGGCGAAGAATTATCTGAAATGCAAAACCAAAGAACGTCCGTCTTTTGTGTCGCCATAATCGACGATTTAACCAACACTGGTATAATCAGTTTTCTAATTTGATTAAGCTCCTCAGAATGAGAAGAATGTGTCCTTCAAACTTCGCCAGACACGATTATAATTGAATCTGACGAATTCTACCAGGAATAAACGGGCTTCATCGCGAGGGAGGTATTAATTAATTCTATTAAATGTTCCCTCTTTTTGTTCGGAAAATACATGTCGTGTAATGTAGGTCATTCACTGTGATCAAAGTGAGGATAGATGAGTCGTGTTCTTGTACAGGGTGATTCAAAAGTAAAAGCAATTTATAAATACATATTTTGCAAATGGAAGAGTATGTAAGGTCAGTTTTGTCAGAAGT
>BGPR01015107.1:1463-37501 GCA_013235015.1 Araneus ventricosus
CAACAGGAATAACATCATCACCTCTACCACGTATTGTGTGAAGCAAAGTTGAATAAACAAAAGTTTTTCCTGTCCCAGCAGGACCATCTAAAAAATAACACTTGGGTGTATCTGCAGCGTTGTTGTACACTGCACTTAATAAGATTTCCACAACATTCCGCTGTTCACTATTTAACTGCATAGCATAACTATTAGCTTTAGCCTGCTCTTCCACAACATCAAAGTTCGCTCTCTCCAAAACACTTGCAGGCAAATCTACAGTTGGTAGATGCAGTTTTTGGAGACTTAAATTGTAGGATGTAAGCAGTTCCTCAATATCTGCAAGTGCATAGTGAGGTCCAGTCTGCTCAGAATAACGATGCACAAAGTCCTCACAAAGTGAAACTTGATGCCTGCACCCATAAATCTGGAACATCCTCCACTTCTCCAAAGCCACAAATCATTGCGAACAGCATGCGCAACTGTCTCTGAGATTGAAATTGTGCAGCTTCTTTCAAAGCATCATGCCACTGCTGGTCACCTCGAAGAAGTCCATACTCCTGACATGCTTGTTGAAATGTAATGCATCTTAATCCATTTACGGCAAAATATCATCAAAACTAATGGCCCCAGACTTGCGCAGTAGTAGCATCCGCAAATAGTACCTCTCAGTATCCAGTATACTAACTACTGGCAGTCTCCCAATAACATTTTGTCTACCACGTTGTCGCTTCTTCCAATTTGTGGTACTCTTATCAAACACATAATATTGTGGAATATCTGAGTAAGAAATGTTGTGAGCTGAAGGATCATTTTTGTTTAGTTCAAACCATGATGTTAGTGTCGTTTTTCTTAAAGCAGCTCGTTCAATTGCTTGGGCTTCTTGACCATCTTGGTACACAATCGGCTGTTGCTGTGGTAAATGCACAGCTAAGCGCACTACAGTGTGGGATTTATGCGACAAATTAAATTCATTTAAATGCCACATGGCTTCAGGTGCACTGACATACCTACCTTCAACAAAACTTAAAATTTCATCATGATCCAGAGCACCTTCTTTTTGTATTTTGACCGAGGCTGCATCATGTCCTTTGTATACATATTTATATAAGTATTTGACACTTTTAACTGAGGCACAAACTTCAACATTAATATGCGCATTAAATTTTTTAAGCAACCAAGGATTATATGGGACAACCCATCTGTTATCGATGGAATATTTCCCTACCTGGACAGGTTCAGTGGCTCTTCTGCGATAAATAGGGTATCCATTAACATTTTCCTCTGAATCATCCTTGAATTGTTTCGGAAAACTTTTGTAGCACTGTCCATCTCTCATGCATGGAGAATTTATATTTATAGTTCCACATGGGCCATGTACCATGTATTTTGTCACAATTTGGAAGAGTCTAAGATCAGTGCAAAGATCTGGAAGTTCTGCACTCACAAACTTGTCAATGTCATCTTTAGTGCGAATTTTGCTTTCTGAATTTAATGTTAGAAGAATGTGGGCATGAGGCAAACCTCGCTTTTGGAACTCAATAACATAAATATAGGTCAAAACAGTTCCAAATATTCCATGCTTGCAAATATCTTCTAAAAGTTCTTTTAATTTCATATTAAATACACGTACAATAATATCAGGTCGGTCTTCAGGACGTTGTACTCCCTCCATGCTATTTAAAATTTCAGACCAAGATGGGTTGCAAGTGTACGTCAGAAAGAGATCTGGCTTACCAAACTTGCGTACCATAGCCATTGCATCTTGGTAATTCTGTTGCATATGACGTGGGCTCCCTTGGAAAGAAGATGGCAGTATTCTAAGTTTTCCAGTGCGTATATTTTCATCATGTGCTCGACACTCTAAAGCATCTAAAAGCCCCGATAAAGTTCAATTCGCAAATCTTTTTTATTTTGTCGCAAAAAATGTAAACGTGAGCCTTCGGTTTTAACATATGCATCAACAATATATTGCTGAAAAAGCTTACCACTATTGTGCAAAATACTGAAACCATTTCGCTGGGAAAGTCTGTATGCATAATATTGTAGTTGAGTGACACGGGTGCGCTTTGCTGTTCTCCTTTCTTCTACATGTTCCATTCCAGTGTTCCAACTACACTCGCCCCTTGGAAATAGCAAAGGATAGGTCATTGGATCACAGCATTGATTTAAAGGTGAAATTCTTTGGCATGTATCCCCAACTGGGTACACACAAATGTCTCGGTTGGCTGGGGGCTCTCCATTATCACCTACAAATATAGCTGCTACTTCAGTGCATAAAGTAGGAGCATTATAGCGCCGCATATCCAAATTTTTATCTTCCAAAAATACCATTTACACTGATGTAGTTGGGTGCTCTTGTACCAATCGGTGCATTTGAAGATAAGACTGAGCAAAGAGATTGATTTCCCTTAACATAAAATCAAGTTTTTCAAATACATGTTGCAAGCAATTTTGATTGTTACTCAAGCGTTTCTCTGTTGCCTCACTGGAGTCAAATATATAAAGCTGTCCGTAACTTTCTTTATGTTGTGTTCTCTGTGGTACACTTGACCATGTAAACGGTAACAGTATGGCCCAGTTCCATGTGGTGGTTTAATTTGTGCTCCCATCGAAGCGAATGCAAAGGCAGAATTGTATTCCCGAATTCGCTGTCGATAATTTTTAGCATCAGTTGAATTTTCAGATAGCAATGCTTTCAATAGTTCCGGTGCATCAGGAAATGCCGGTAGCTGAACCTTTCCATCATGGCAACATTTTGTATACTTATGGGCAGTATTTTTCTCTTCCTTCCAATAAACAGCCCCACAAAAACCGCACTGCTGGGACATAGTTCCACAATTATGCTCCTGAACATCGTTTCGAATACACACACGTTTTGGGCGACGGCGATTATCGGCTTCGTTTCGAATACTTCGCCTTACAGTGGATTCCTGAACTGTTTTCTGGCTCCGTTCAGTACGCCTTTGTTCTTTTCGGATAATATATCCAACAGCACGGCTTAAATTCATTATTTTTACAAATTTCCAACTACTAAAAATAGTTTTCAATAAACGTGATCACACGAAGCGACTTCGGACTTTCCGCGGATGTAAACAAATCAAACTTGCGAGCTGTTGCCAAACGGCGATTAAAAAATTCGACCCTTTTTTTTCGCCACGTAAGAGAATTATATATATAGATACTCAATACTAAACATTTACCTTTTTTACTTATTTGCTAATCCACTACATTGAAAAAGATGTTGTTTTTGGTTGAAAAGTTTTCGCTTTTATATACAACTTGTCAATTTTTTTATCCACTATTTTAAACAGGTCCACAACATGTTCGTTGATGTTTTCTGTGGCAAAAAAATTGTTCAAAACATTTTTGCATCTACAATTGAAGGCCATATTTCATCTTGTTCTTCCTCCATATCTGAAGACGAATCTACAATAGAGTTGTTTTTTTCATTTACTAATGCCACGATATCTTCCTCACTCACTTCTCCAGATGTAATGACATTGTCGTCACAACATTCGAAATGCTCGATTCCATTTTGAGAAAAAGCATTCACTCCGTGCTTTTTTGCTTCGATAGAAAAAGCTTTTCGCTTGCCAACACTAGCCATGATCACTGCAAAGTTCATAGAATGATAAGCTAAGTAATTAAACAAAAATAGCAGAGAAAACACGTGATTGCTCCTGGGTCGTCTGACCAGAAAGTCCCCCCTCCCTGGTTGGCACTAGGCCAGGTGTCCACCGGGGGAAGGAGGTTAGATAGAAACTGTAAAGAGCCTTGCCTGTTGTTCCTTTGTGCCACTTATGGGGTTAGCAGCGACTCTAACAAAGGTACAATAGTCGAGGAATGTGGTCTCTGAACCAGAGTATTTCATCCAGAAGGGGTAACTCTTGTAGAAGTTGGATTGACTTGAGCACAATTAGTAAAAAATGTCCCTTTGGGCAAGTGAAAAGTTTGAAGTTTTAGAAATTTTCAGTTCACTATAACCGAGTCTCTAGCGTTTGCTGTTCGTTGTAAATGTATGAAAATACATTATTAACATAGGGCTTCAGTTGGGACCATGTGTAAGGTTTGCTGTAACTGAGGGTCCATTATATACCGGGTTCTCTATATCGCGGTTCGACTGTATTAATATTCATCCATCTACCTTATTCCTCTTATCTGATTCCAAAACATTTGCTACTTTCTTTATCTGAATCTTTTTTTTTTTTTGTATGTTTTGTTTTTTCTGTCGTCTCTTCTCTGTCACCTCTGGTACTAGTACATAAAGTTTTGTCATTGCTGTTGCACACATTCTGAGTACAAGTGTCTTGGCACTAACACTGTAATAAAATCTAATATCAGTCAGTCCATTTACAGTTTGTTCTTCTTCAATTCATGTTGTCTAATATGCTAGTTTATGAGTGAACAGTGTTTTTTTTTTTTTTAATTTCAAAAATGAAAAAAAAGTTTCAGGCATAATTCGAACTTTTTGCTTGTGCATCCACTGAAGTATATTGATTAAGTTTTAGTTTGTTTAATATGCCCTTGAAAGTCCATTTAAATATGTACAAAAGGCTGTTTTATATTGAGTCAAATTAAACCTGGTATAATATTGTATTGTAACGGAATCTGAAATTCTTATTTTCATTGTAAAAAAACAGGTTGCATTTTGCTACTATAAAAGCATAATGTATGCAAGTGTAGGTTGTGAACCATTTTTGAATACTCATAAGAATTTTTGCAATTGATATATAATGTTCATTTTCCAAACATCAATTTAAAGCAAAATTTATTGATTTGTTTGCATTCAAACAAAGTTGAAAAAGTTTATATTAACTTATTAATTGCATGGGTAGTTCCAAACTTCTCATATGCTTTTGGAGGAGCACACTGGGTAAAGGTACTGGGCAATATTTTTTTGAACATCGTTTGTGAAGTGATATTCGTGACATCTTGTAATACGGCACTGATATAAAGTAAATAAAAACTTTTTGGATTTATAAAATTGGAAAGAAAACAATGTTAAAGGCTAAACAAAATATGAATTTAATTTCTCTTAGTTTCTCATCCAATTTGAAACTTCTCACATATTTTCAATTATAAGTAATCCTTTTTTTTTCTTTCTTTTTTTTTGTATATATATATATAGAAATCCATGCAAATGTCAGCTAAAGAACATCAAGAGCTATTTGACTTAATGGAAAAGATGTTGAACTATAATCCTGAAGAACGATTATCATTAACAGCTGCTCTGAAGCATCCTTTCTTCTTGTTACTTTCTGATGACCAGAAGTTTAAACGCTGAACTATTTTTCTACTTCATTTATGACCGTGGAATTATTGTTTATGTTATGTATCAATTGTACAAATGTGTTTAAACATTACTGTGTATAATGTTCCGTAAGTCACATTGACTAAGTTCACTATTCCTAAAGTAAGGCTGAGCTTTTCAATGTTGTCTTTACTTCCATAATAACTTCATCAGAATGTAATCTTTTTTGTGTCTTATGTGCTCTTCATGGCAGTGATAGCAATCTAATATCGTGCCATTACTATTAGTCCAGCCATGATAAATTTATTTTAAGATAAAACAAGATGATACTTTGGGGAGAAAGAAAATATATCTTTTCCTTTATAAATTAAAAAAAAATAGTAATAATAAATATTCTTGTCTAATGTGTGTAAAATGCAAGGTAATTTTCACTAGTCCTTTATAGATTTAGAGTAAATTCTTCTCTCGAGCCCCATCATCATTTCTTCAAGCTTTTATACATTCTTTTATGGTGTTCATTTTTAGTTAATTGCTGTCAGAATAGCACATTCTACATTGATCATTTTCTTAATATTTTTCTGTACAGCCTTTCAAGCTTCTCTTTGGTTGAAAGAAAGGTTAGATTCTGTTAAATGAACAATTAGAGTTAATCTAAAACAGCTTTTGAATACATGCAGTTCATTCTCTATCCTTCTGTCAGTTTGTTTTGCCCATTCATTAATTTCAGAATTATGTACTGCTATTTAAATTACCTTAAATATTTTATCAAAATTTGAAGGAATATATTGATAGATGAATTTGAAAATGTGATAAAATGATACAATATGTTGTCATTTTTGTTACAAGTAGTCTTACTTGTGATATTTTATTAAGTTTATAAATATAATAATTTCTATATGACATAGCTGTATATGAAATGTTTTATAAAGGATATCATATTTTTAATGCCATGTAAATATTTTCATCGCTGTTGTTCATCTGAAAGAAAATGTTCATAATGTGTCATATTGACTCTTTCGCTAGTCCTGTTGAAAGATGTGCAATTTTTTCCCACTTTGGTGCTCATCTTATTTTCCATAAATGCTTATGTGGAACATAGAAGTTTGACACTTTGTTATTTTATTAGTTATACATTTAAAGCTTTAAACTTTTAATATATATATAAGATTCTTATATTCTCCAATATTTATTTTCATTGTGTCATTTTCTGTTTTCATTTATTTATAAAGCTAGTGTTTTATGTGATATTTTGTGTTACGTTGTGTTTTGAATAAAATTTCGACCATTGAAAAAATTTTATTTCTGGGTTATTTTTTTTAGGATTTCATTTAAGTGAAATTCTGCTATTATGAACTTTTGTTTTAAATTTCAAAGAGATTCAGTTGAGAGCTCATGTATAAAGTTTATAAAATGAGCTTTGCTTAAACTTATATTACAAAAACATTTTTGTGGCCATATGGGAGGATAATTTATATCGAATTAGTTATGATAAAAAACGATTAGGAAGTTTGTACTGAGAATTCCAAAATTATTAAATGATAATCTATTTCACTATTCATTTTGCCTTATTCAAAAGCTTCTCCCTTTAAATTTTAATTCTTGCAAAACAGATATTTAACTGCATTAGGAAGCATATTCTCAAAATCATTATATTTGTGCAAGATGAGCAAAAACAAAATTCTGATATTCATGTTCTTATTGTATAGAAGTCAAGTTTTTAAATGAAAATAAGAAAGGTATTATGAGAAAGCTAATTTCTTATTTCCCACCTCACAGTTAAAAATATATGATTCATAAGAGTTTCAGTCCTTGCTTTTGAGTATCCCCATTGAATAATGTAATTACACAGGCCTGCAAAAAATACTTTTTGAAAATTGTTTTAAATTTTGATGACTGATTTTTATGTTATTTTTAGTGCTGATTCTAAAAATGAAATCCATTTATTTCTATCACATAAGGATTTTTTATAAAGTGATTGCATGTTTTGAAAGAAACAGTTCAAATCGCAAAATTTTGACATTTCATTTAAATTTCATATATCCGAGTGGCAAGCGCGTATACGCACAAATTGATCTTTTCATCGGTGTTTTGCTTCGTAAATGTGGAGTTTACGGTACACACCTGTTTCTTGCCAATTTCATAAGCAAAACTCCGATGAAAAGATCAATTTGTGTTTGGTGCAACGCATAACACATCATCTGATCATCAACAAAAAAATCTCCTCCTATATTTATGGCTTCTTACCCCTCCGAGGTAATCAACTTCCAATTTATAGTATTCATACCACTATAGTGGAAGCTCATCATCAAAAAAAAAATTTTTGGAATTAATTTGGACATCAAAAGTGCGTACGACTCGGTGTACATTGATGGCCTTGTTTTGAAATATCACAGGGTGCCTGTGACATTTCAAAACAAGGCCAAAAAAAATTCCTCCAACAAAATTTCCCCTGTGATACCCACTTTTGAAATTGGACATCACAGGGAATATTTCCAAATTCATTCGTCAGTTTTTACACGACAGAACTCTTCGAATTCGATGGAGAAAGTCTTTTGAACATAAAAGTCATTCAGAAAGGATTAGCACAGGGAAGTGCCTTATCGCCCGTTATGTTTGTCATTTTTATGTTTGATTTCGGTGAGACCTTAGACGAATGTGTCAAATGTTCCATTTTCTCAGATTACATCTTTATTTATTGTTCTCATAGCTCATTGGAATACATTGAGAAAAAACTGCAGAATACAATGGAGAATGTTTACAAATGGTGTACGTGTTAAAAATGGTTAAAGATCATATGATTAAATATCGCAAAAAGACATCACCCTGCCTTGGCACCCGGGTCTACATTGAACAACCAGCTGCCATGATTTCATCGGGCACTGTGGTCCCCGCATAAAAGCCCCATTACGAGAGGCTCATGCTACAACCCCCCATTTTACCAGGGTACGACCCGTCATTGGAGATGGGCCGTAAGAGCCACATCGCCATTACTGTATCCACCAGAACCTTCTTATTTATCTGGCAGCTTCTCATCCGTGAACTTCTCCATGCTGGGATCGTGTGATTAAATATACGATCATATAAAACTAAGGAATTTAGTGATAATGTGATTAAATAAGGAAATTAGTTTGTCATTCTAAAATTGAAAAGTATTGTTGCAAATCATACATTTTTTAAATTTCTTTAAATTAAAGAATAAAAATTGTACAGTTATTAAGTTGATATCATTAAAAAGATATTTTTTCAATTTTAAAATGGCGTAAAAAGTCATTTTTTTGAGATGATATTTTTGAACAATACGGCGAAAAAACTGCAAAATTTTGCTTACTTTTTTATTAACTGAAATTTTAATTATCTTTTGAGCTTTGAATAATTGGTAGTGAATCTACTCTTGTTTTGAAGAGCATATGCGCCAAATTTCATCAATATCAAGCAAAAATGTCGATTTTTTTAAAAAGACAACATTCATCTTTGTATACATTATTGTAAAGTAAAATTTTATGGTTAAATCAGTTACAATGATCAAGACAAGTAAAATCAAGGAGATCATGAATTTGGTGTAGAATAGTTGCATTAAATCTTTTATGCAATAAACTCTAAAACGAAATACTATAATCGTAATTTTATATTTTGCTTGTAATCATGCTTTTGTATACATATTTCTACTACCAAAAGCGCATGTATACATAGGTGACTGTCTGTTGGCGTTCTACAAGACAGACCGTTAAGCCTAGAGTTGCCAAATTTCATAGAAACCTACTATGAAGGGTGGCAACGCACAACTGAGTTTTTTTTTAAACTTTAATTAATTAAAACTTAAGAAAGAATTTGGGGGGGGTCAGCGTCGCGATAATAGCCGGAAGTATTATCATTTAAAAATAATTTCTGCACAGTATTATATTTAAATATATATATATATATTTATGTATAATTTACAACAATGCTGGATTGAAAGTCAAACCAATTTCACTGAGTCAAATCTTTAATTTAATATTTCCCTTAATGTTTAATTTAATGTTTCTCTTATGTTAAAAAAACGTGATATAAAAATTTATTTTGATTATTACAATAGAAAATCTTCTTTTGTTGTAATAAAATGCTGCCATTTTCGTTGCTTTTCCAGTTTTTATAGTCTAATTTTTTGTTAATTCTTTGCTACTTGAAATAAATTTACTTTTTAAATAGTTTTACTATATTATTTTGATAGATTTACTTTTTAGCTATGATCTAAAATTCATTTTTTCACTTAGGGCAGATAATCTTCAATGGAAGCCATACCATCTATTTATATGTAATAATTAGGTAAAACATTCAAGTTATAGTTATATAAATAAAGTGTAATAAATGTAATTTAAATCTGAATTATGCATGACCGAAATAAAAATTAATTTTCATTGAATTTAATGATATTAAAGAGTCATTCTACCCAAGACTTTTTTAACATTTGAATGTAAAAATCAAAGTCATTAATTTTATTAGATGCAAAACATATTGCCTTAAACTTTAGTTCAAATTAGCTTGCGAAAAATTAACAGGGTTCCCACGGTCCTTGAAAATCCTCGAAAACTCCTTGAATTTTATTTGCCGTACTCGGGGCAACGGAAAAGTACTTGATTTTTCATTGGGTCCTTGAAAAGTCCGGAAAGGTACTTGATTTTTTTTTGTTGTTGTTGTTGGATCCTTGAAAAGTCCGTGAAAAATTCAAAATGTACTCTGTCTTGAGAATTCCACCACGGGAAAAAGGGTGTTGCTATGGAAACACTGTCAGTCACCATTCTTTTCTCTAGTTTAGAGAAAGAGGGAGGGGTGGCGAAAAAGGGTGTTGCTATGGTAACGCTGTCAATCACCAATATTTCCTCTCTGTCTAGGATGGGGGCTGGCAAAAAAGGGTAGGGTTTCGCTATGACCAGGGGATTCCTTGATATCCGGAAAAAGTAGGGAAATTTATTCTAAAACTGGAATTTTTTTATTTTGATAATTCTTATCAGACGAGATAATATCGCTGGTCTTTTATCGTAAGTAGAATAAAACATCGAATGAAACTACCAATGAAAATCGGTCATGTACTGACCAGGGGTGGCGCCAGAATTAATTAATTTTTCCATTTCAAGAAGATCTTTTTGGTGAATTATTGCAATACCTGACGTTTTTATTAATATTTTATGTCAGCATTTTTTCCCTTAATTTTGTGTATTCTTTTTTTCTGTTATGAATACGGATCATTTTGATAAATTATGGGCTCTTCAAAGTATTGGATGGAAATTATCTGTTATAGAAAAGAGAGGTTTTTTTCGTATGCGTGCGTACATGTTCGGTTTTTGTTCTTTATGCACTCCCAAACGGTTTGACTTGCAATTAAATTTGGTAAAGTGATGGATTAGTGCAAGAGGGAGCTCACGCCGAATATTTTTTTGAAAAATTGAATTAGATTGTTATTTATTTAATTTTAAGTAATAAATTCTGGCGTTTTTTCGCCCAGTTTTGCGCATTTTCCCCCATTATTATTTTTACATATGTGAGAAGAAAAGTTATGCTTCTGGTATTTTAATTTATTATTTCTTTTTTTCCTCTTTTGATGTTTTGTTTCTGTTTGAGCCGTATTGAAAAAAGTTGGTTGGAATCAAAAGTTTAATTTTTTTTTTTTCTATAATGAAGAAATATTATGCTTCCTTGTTTTAATATATAAACATTGAAAAAAATCGTTATCTTGCCTTTTTCATATTTTTTTGTCTTTTAATGTTTTTTTCAATGGATATTTTTATCAAGATTTTACTTTGCTTAAGATTTTTTTTTAAGTTTATATTTTTAATCCGGAACGTAAAACTCTTGTACAAAGCAGAAGTTTTGTATCTTTTTTTAAGGACCAATGGTAATGGTTTTTCTGTCTTCGTTGATGTCATAGAGGCCCATTTGAAGAAATAAATTTTAAAATGGAAGGGGGTAGGTTCCATTTTGCCGAAGATCGACATACAAACCTTTTTGAGCGAATTTGGAAAATTTTCATTTTCAACAAACTTTCTGTCATTCTGAGTTGTTTCTATGAGGGCTACTAGTATGAGTCACACAGGAAAATGGAGGCGTTTCCCTTTGAAAATTCTGCAACATGTTTTCCAAACAGAAAATTTTCGGAAGTGTGAAAAATATATTAAGTAATGAGTAATAATTTAATTAAAAAAACTAATAAGTTTAAAAATTAATTTATTAGGCTACAGATTTCTTGAGTGTCAGTTATTTTCAAAAAGTTTTTATTCCTGTTTGGAAAAAATCCTACGGGCGCCTATAGTAATCAATATTTACTTATATTAGTTCTTATTAATAAAACTTTTTTTTTCTTTTTCAACGTTCGTAGAGGATTAATATAAGTGGTTTGATTACTA
Source organism: Araneus ventricosus (assembly GCA_013235015.1). Classification (NCBI taxonomy): domain Eukaryota; kingdom Metazoa; phylum Arthropoda; class Arachnida; order Araneae; family Araneidae; genus Araneus; species Araneus ventricosus. The sequence continues at coordinate 13,074 of BGPR01015107.1, forward strand.
AAATTGAACATAAAAGAGCGAGGGATGCCAGATTATACAGTTTTTTTACTCTTCATTATGGCAATTAGTCGGGTAAATTTTTGTACACCATTCACACAAACTGTCTATTCAGTTAGTAAATAAATAAATATATGGCAAAAATTTTGAAGGGTCAGCATAATTGTGAGTCGTACATCACACTGAACTGCATTGCATTGGTTTCTGCGCAGTAGAAATCTGCAGACAAACTAGCTGAAAGGCTGAGAAAAGTAGAGATTTTCATTCTATTGCAGAATCCAATAGTTTTAAGAAAACAGCCAATGAAGTCAAAATGATCAATGAAAAAATTGAGGCTTTAACAGAGCAACTGAAAATGTAAATTTAAAGTATTCTGAAGTTTATTTATTTAAATGTAAATAAAGGTTTGTTGATTTGTACCTCTCTCTCTCTTTTTTTCCCCTCTTCATTCCCAAGCAATGGTCAAAAGTAAGAATAGAGGTTCTTGTGAGGCTAACAATTTTTTAATGAATTTTGTTTCAGCTAATGTGTTTGTGAAGTGAGCTACCAAGTAATGCTTAGTAGTAGTTTGTGTAAAATTAGCACCTAGTAGTAGTACACTATACCTAATAGTAAGGGTGCTTGAATTGTGATCTCGAAACTCACTTTTCACTGTAGATTTTGGTTTACTAACTGCAAGGTGTGCAAAGCATGTGCCTTTGATACTCTTCACTTAAGCATCTAAAAGTCATAAGTAAGAAAGTGATGATGCATTTGAACGTTAAAGTTGAAAATATTTGATTTAAATTTGTCCTTTGCATTTTTGTGTTCTAAAATATGTAATTTTATGGTCCTTGAATTTTTTTCTTCAATAAGAGTGGGAACCCTGATTAAATAATTAGATGTTTTTAAAATTGGTTGGCATAAATAATATATAATTAATAAAATGAGCGAATCAGCTGGCAGTAGAAGGCGGCTAGTATTTAATACAACAAAAGCAATTAAAAATACAGAAATAATTTGAGCTCACCTCTTTGAAACTAATTTTTTTATGCGCCCACTCTTTGATGAAACAAAAACAGAAAACCACATTTTCTTCGTATTATTTGTCACTAAAGAAACACCAAAGGACCACTCGTCCAATAAGGACGAGGCCCCTTTATCCTTCCTACAATATAGTAAAGCACGATTCCCCTTTTCCTTTGAGCTTTTTTAATGGTCATAAAAATAGTGAATTTTTGCCCTCCGTCCCCTGTTATCAGCGTCTTAGAGGTTCGAAAAATACTCTTAAGGCAGGCGAGTTCCCTTGTCCATCTATGTTACGACTGTAGAATGAGATGCAAAAAAGAAAAAGCTTGTTGTTTTGCCATCTTTAGGCAAGAACCGCACCCATGGTCAAAGAAGGTCCTGCTGCAGCAAGAAACTCAAAGTGCTCATTTCCGCATCAGTATGTAACATAAAGCTACTTGCTATTTTGTTACAAGAAAAGGCACAGTCCCTTTTTCTCTGTCTCTCTGTAAGGGGGTCACAACCAGACAAGCTGGCAACTTGACCACTGGACAAAACAACTAGCCACTCCCGTAATGTTTAGTGAGCCACTGAAGACTTATTCTCAAATTCTTTTTTATTTGCACACCAGATCGTATCAATATAACTCTTAAACTAAGTTTCTTAAACGGCCATTTTTGCGCCCCCGTTCTGCCTGCGCCATTGGCGGGGGCCAATCTCGCCACCCCCTCGGTACGGCCCTGGATGAAACCAAATTTACATACACCTTAAATTAAAAATAAAAATAAGTGTGATTAATATCATAGTGGATGAAATTAATTTTCATTATTTTAAATTTCTTCCTGAACTTTCTAATGGATAATCTTTAATGATATATAATTTTCTAAATATAAAGTGTCATAAAACAATGTATTCAGGATGAAGATATTTCTTATTTTTAATGTCTCAGGGATTTTCAAATTTGCATTCAGGTATAACATATGTCAGGGATATGTTCAGAATGGAATTAGATCATTTAACAAAGTTTTTACAGAATGTGCATAAATATAATATCAGTCATATAAAAAATATCTGGACAGATTCCTGACTATGAAATACGTTAAAGGGCAATTTTAGAATTTGAAAATGTAACTCACCATAAAGCAAATCTTCTTAACTTCGATTCATTTTAACGTGCTTCGATTGAAATGAAGGGCGCTGGCTAAAATAAAAAAAATGTCACCCAGTCTTATCTTATCGGGCCTGTGTAGAAACACAGATAAGGAAAGGAGCCAAATCGTCACGTGATGATTATTAACCAATGATTTTTCGGACACCCCTTGCGTCTGAAACAGTAATTATAAAACGCTCCTAGAACGACGAACTAGCCGAACGCATTCCGATTTCGTTATCAGTTTCTTGGCGGATAAACAGACGAAACTGGTTTTTGACTATAAAAGTATTTTAAGGAGCGTTGTTTTTTTGTACTAAAAAAGCGAAAAGTTGAACTTTTATATTCGCTCCCTTTTGGAGTCCAGAAAACGCTCAATTGAATTTAGCGTGTAGCACGAACATTTGCAGAACATCTGAATAATATTCGTAAAGTATTCCAGAGACTGCAAAAAGCTAACCTCAAGCTAAGTTCAAAGAAATGCAGATTCTTCCGAAAAGAGGTTGTTTTTTTTTTATCTTGGACACATAATTTCATCAGACGGAGTTAAAACCGACCCAGAAAAGACTAAGGCAGTAGTTGATTGGCCTCGTCCAGAGACAGTATACGATCTCCGAAGTTTCCTTGAACTTTTCACCTATTATCGTCGTTTTGTAAGGAATTTCTCTGCAATAGCAAGACCCCTACATAAACTAACTGAAGCTAGATTAAACTTTAATTGGACCGAAGAATGCGAGAAATCTTTCAATATTCTAAAGCAGGCTTTTATAACTTCCCCTATCTTGCCCTATCCGCGGACTGACAAGGAATTTATCTTGGATACGGATGCTAGTAATGAAGGAATAGGGGCCGTTCTTTCTCAGAAAATTGGAAACGAAGAGTGTGTCATCGCTTACTTCAGTAAGACCTTGAGTAAGCCAGAAAGAAATTATTGTGTCACGCGTAAAGAAATACTAGCCATTGTGAAATCTATAGAACATTTCCATCACTACCTCTATGGACGGAAATCTTTTCTCCGGACTGATCATGCTTCCCTTAGATGGCTTTTGAATTTTAGGGAACCTGAGGGCCAGACAGCTCACTGGATCCAAAGGCTTCAAGAATATGACTTCGAAATCCAGCATCGCAAAGGAACCTCTCACGGAAATGCAGATGTCCTCTCTCGAAGACCCTGTAAAGAGAGCTGCAGATATTTAGATGTTTTATGGCGCAAGAGCCATTGATTTGACTATGTTGCGCCAGAAAGAGAGCTGCAAACATTGCACGAATGCAGAGAAAAAGTTCGGAATGGGAACATACATTTTCGTGAAAGTTTTAACATCTGAGGATCCCTGGTCTTCAAGTGAAATCCAAAAAGCACAACTGGAAGATTCTGCTATTAGGTCAATTCTAGAGAAGAAACTAAATTCGGAAGATCGACCATCTTGGCAAGAAATCGCTCCGGAGAGTCCTGCAACAGAACGATATTGGGTTCTTTGGAACTCCTTACACCTTAAGGATGGTGTTCTATATCGTAAGTGAGAAAGTAATAACGGAAGTTCTTGCCGTTAGCAACTAATTCTCCCGAAAAGCAAAATTCAAGAAGTTCTGCGAGATATTCATAACAGTGCAAGTGGAGGCCATTTTGGAGTCATAAAAAGGTTGAGCAAAACCCGAGAGGATTTTGTTGGGATCGACTTCGCGCCGACGTCGAAAAATGGTGCAGAGAATGCGAAGCTTCCGGAGCCCGAAAAGGACCCAAGACAAGAAATAAAGGTAGCTGAAAGCGCTATAATGTGTGCGCACCTTTCGAAAGAATGGCTTTGGATATGGACCTTTTCCCGTAACGACAAAGGGCAATCGGTATGTCCTAGTATTGATGGACTATTTTACTAAGTGGCCTGAAGCAATCCCCATTCCAGATCAGGAAGCCTCGACTGTGGTTGAAGAACTTGTTCTAACCTGGACTTCCCGTTATGGTGTACCTATGATATTGCATTTGGATCAAGGTACAAATTTTAATTCTGCTCTCTTTACTGAGCTTTGTAAACTTTTAGGCATTCTGAAGACTCGAACGACGGCGTTACATCCTGAATCCGATGGCATGGTCCAGAGGTTTAATCGAACGATTTTAAATCATCTGTTTTTATTTGTTTCGAAGAATCAAAATGACTGGGATTCACATTTGCCACTCTTTCTCTTGACCTATAGAAGCGCGGACCATGAAGCGACCGGATTCACTCCAGCACAGATGCTTTTCGGTCGAACTCTACGATTGCCCTGTGATATCCTCTTTGGACGATCGAGTGATACGCCTTCCTCTCCGAATGAATATCTGAATAATTTAGAGGTACGTTTGGAAAGCTTACATGCGTTTGCCAGAGAGCGAATTAAACTGGCCAGTGAACGAATGAAGACTCGCTACGACTCCGGAGCAACAGACCATCATTTTAAGGACGGGGATCAAATCTGGATGTATAATCAGAAGCGACGGAGGGGTCTGAGTCCGAAACTCTGCAGCAGAACTGGGAAGAACCTTATACTATCGTCAAGAAACTCAATGATGTTATCTACAGAGTTCAGAGGTCGTCTAACGCCAAGCCAAAAGTCATTCACATTAATCGGCTAGCTCCCTACCGAGCTACTGATTATAGTTCTATTTTGTGAGACTGCCGGGACATCAGTCTTTGAAGAGGGGAGCAGTGTTGCAAAAATGTAATGTCGCTTTTCTGCCTGACTAGTCTTATGTTTGGGAAGAGAATTTTACAGGGGTAAGTATGGGATGCCCGGGCCTGGACCCCTGATCTTGACGACGAACTTGGAGATCATTTTGGCGACAAATGTGGTGACCTTGGCGACAAATCGATGAATCCATAAAATGCGACCCTTTTCTCAATATCTCTGTTAGGACAGAAGCCGGTGAGCTGAGCGTTATTGAAAGTGCTGTTATTGTCGTTATTAGTGATTTCCCGACTGTTTGTGTTGCTAAATCTCAAAGTGCTGAACTGTTATTACCTGTGAATTGTTGTCTGTTTACATGTTGCTAATCTGTGCAAGATCTATTGTTTCCTGTTACCTGTGCTACGTGTTTTCCTGCACATTTGTGAATAAACCTTCATTCTCCATTATCCTGCGTGTTGGACTGTTTACACCATACACCCACAGAAAGATTTTTTGTAACAATATCTTTCGCTGATCATCTTTACTGATGCTCTTATTCCTGGATGTTAAAGTGAATGTAGGCTTGTGAAAACCTCACATCTAAAATTCGCTGGATCGAATGGGCGGATTCGGCCTAGGGACACATCAGAATGTAAGGAAACTGGAAGTTCACCTACTGGGAAAGGTTGCAGTACCAGTGAAGTTGTATTTAAAGACAAAATATCTTGCAACTCAGGATCTGTCTGTTGCTCCTCAGCCATCCTTTAGAAGTCGATTGCAGATGGTAATCCAAAGGTAGAGATGTGTATCCTAGAAAGTGTATCCGCAACGGCATTGTCAGTTCCTTTTAAGTGACGAATGTCGGTTGTGAACTGGCTAATTAGGTCTAGTTGTCTCAGTTGTCGAGGCGAGCACTCGTATTAATTTTGCCGAAAGGCAAACGTCAATGGTTTGTGGTCAGTAAACAGAATGACATTTCGACCTTCTACCATATGACGAAAATATTTAATGGCCATGTAGGCTGTCAGAAGCTCTCTGTCGTACGCACTGTATCTCCGTTGAGCAGGAGAAAGAGACTTGGAATAAAATGCAAGGAGTTGCCAACCAGTGGTAACCTGTTGTTTAAGTGAAGCTCCAACAGCATTGTCTGATGCATCCACTATTATATCAAGAGTGGCATTAGCAGGAGGATGGTACAAGACAGTGACCTCCGCCAAGTCATGTTTACACTTTTCAAATGCGTTTCTGCCTTCCTCTGTCCAAGTGATGGGTGTTTTGTCATTTTTCTTGGATCGTTTTAAATAATCATTTAGCTCGGCTTTCATTCTAGCTGCATTTGGCACGAAACGCGCCTGTAAAAATTGATAAATGCTAGGAGTCTGCGGAGCTCTTTTACAGTATTTGGTTCAGGGAAATCCGTGATAGCCGATACTTTTTCTGGAAGTGGGGTAATACCAACAGGAGTTACTATGTAGCCAAGAAATTTCAAAGACGATTTTCCCAGGACACATTTGGAAGCATTCAGCCACAAACCGTAACCCTCAAAGCGCTGGAATGCTTGTTTCAGATGCTCCAAATGCTGGATGTCACTCTCTGATGCGACCAGGACAGCATTAAAGTATGGCACACAAAAGTCCATTCCACTTAAGACATGGTGAATAAACCTTTGGAACGTGGCAGCAGCGTTGGAAAGTCCAAATGGCATGTAAAGGAATTCAAAAAGTCCAAATGGCATGTAAAGGAATTCAAAAAGTCCAAATGGTGTTGCAACATCTGTCTTGTGGGCATCTTCTTCTTGCACTGAGATTTGATGATAGGCTTTTGCCAGGTCGAGAGTGGAGAAAATCTCTTTCCCTACGAGCACTTTCAGACAGTCTTGAATGTGAGGGACTGGATAGCGATCTGGTACAATCACACTATTCAGCTTCCTGTAATCTCCACATGGGCGCCAATCTCCGTTGCTTTTTGTAACCATATGTAGAGGTGAGGCCCAGCAGCCTTTTGATGGCTTACAGATTCCTGTCGCAACAAGAAATTCAAACTCTTGTTTAGCGTCCTTTAGATTGTCAGGGGGAGTCGTCGTAGTCTTGAGAAAACTGGTGGTCCCGTAGTCTGTATTAAGTGCTTGAAATCATGTTTGGCTTGTTGTGTTGAACTAGCTTCAGTGAGAGAAGGAAATTCAAACAGCAGACGATGGAACTCTGTATCACCTCTGATTGTTTTATATCAGCACCCTTTCAACACTGTACTTCCTCGGGATTGTAGCTTTGTCAGTGGGTCAATCAAGCATCCTTGACGAATATGAACCAAAAGTCCAAAGTGGCGGAAAAAATATGCGCCAATAATTGGTTACGATACTGTTGCGATGACAAAGGGCCAATGGAAAGTTCTACGCAGGCCTAAATTTAGCTTGAGGAGAATCTGGTCGAAAGTAGAGATTTCAGTGCCATTTGCCACAAAAAGCTGAAGTTTCGATTTTTGACAGTGCTGTTTGGACGTTGAGAGTGGAATAACTGAAATATCTGCACCTGTATTGATCAAAAATTTCGAAACTGTTGATCTATCTGAAAGATACAAACGGTGTATTTCAGTTGAGCCGTCACCCGATGGGCTGAGTGACGGCCGTCCTAGTTTTCCGACTGGAATGAGCAAGGTCGTCTGCACTGTTGAGCCTTCTGCTTAAATCGTTGGTGCAGCAGTGGGCAGGATTTCCCACTTCTCTGCTAGCTGATCTAGGTCGAAATCGTCTTCCAGATTCCCGGGAACGGGACCGAGACTGGCGTGAAGAGATCTCCATCAGAATTGTTTGTAAATTAGCTTCCTCCAACGTTACTGTCCGGATAGCAACAGTATCAGTAGCAGCTGGCATTATGCCGTCTGTCATCTCAGCTAATCTATCCAGCTTGTCGTTAGAAATGGCCAGGATTTGATGCAAGTGTGTTGGGAGTCGTTGCAAAAACAGAGATTTCATCAGTTCCTCGCTGATTTTATTTTCTGCTTTGCTTCTCATTTCCAGTAACGGGCGAGAAGGTTTCCTGTCGCCGAGCTGCATACCGAAAATCAAGTCTCTGAATCGTTGTTCTTCCGAGTCGGCATACTGGGAACACAATCTTGTACGAAGCGCACCATAAGACTCGTCTGCCGGCGGATTTAACATGATGTCGCCAACGATTTCCAACTCCTCTGGTTGTAAAGCAGCCACAATGTAGTGGAACTTTGTGATTTCCGAAGTCACACCGGCCAGAGTAAATTGACTTTCCATCTGTCGAATCCATAGTGCAGGGTTAGCGTGCCAAAATGGCGGGGCTTTCACGGCGACACGTGCTATTTTTCCACTTTGGTCGTTAGGCATAATTATTCCCAAATAAAAACAAAAATAACGATTACTTTTGCACAAGAACTTCACTAGAATAGTCCTAAGCCAGGTTAGAGTCTCTTTCACCGTATAATTACTCTGATGGAAAAAGAATGTTCCAGGACGCACATCCCAGATAGCATGTACACTTGCAGCAAGTTTGATTTTTCTTGATATTAGCTTGTCATGACAAACTTAATGTGGCAACTTTGCAGCAAACTTCCTGCAAAATAACAAAGCATAATCGAAAAAACCACTTGCAAAACAAGTTTCCTGTGAAGCTGTTATGACAAAATTCACACCACGAGTGCAAAACAAGTTTGCTGCAAAGATGATACAGCTCATTCACAGATAATCTTTGTCTCTGTTTAAAAACACATCCGATTTTTAATGGCATCTCCTAGACCGCCCTTCTTTTTATTAATTCAATAAATCAATGATAATTTGTAAAAAAAACCTTTTCTATAAAAAATTTTTTGAAAAATTCTCCATCTTTTTACTAAACATAGAACTCGCACTTTAAAGAAAACTACATCGCCTTTTTCTTAATGTTGAAATTTTAACGTTCATAAACAAAATTAAACCTAAAAAACAGTCAATGTTTGTTGAAAAATAATAACTTACATTTTGTCCTATATTTTTAAAAGTGATTACTTTTGAACTCTAATTTCATAATTTATTCCACTAGCAAAACATAGTAATTAGCGAAGATCGCTCTTTCTTTGACTTCAAATTATATTCACAACTCAAAATTTAAAAAATAATGAAATCAAAATGCAGTTTAAAATAAATCATAGATGCACGATCTATTAGCGCAATCTATCTTCCCCTCACAGAGTCTAGCTGGCTGAGTGGGTAACACGACAGGTTTAGGAAGCGGGATGTCGGGGGTTCGAATCCGTCTTCGTACTCTGTTTTTGCTATAGTTTGCAATGAGTTTGACGTGGCAAACTTGTGACAAGTTTGACGCGTGGTGACTAACTCGTTTGAGTTAACTTGTTTCAAGCTTGCACACTTGCCGTGTCAAACTTGTTGCAGATTTGCAGAGCAAGATTGCTGCAACTTTGCTGCAAACTAAAATTGCTATCTGGGTTGTAATGCTTTTAATACTGAGAGGCTATCACCCAGATAGCACGTACGTTTGCAGCAAGTTTGATTTTGACTTGATATTACCTTTTCATGGCAAATTTGACGCGTCAAGTTTGAAGCGAACTTGTGGCAAACTAACAATGTAGAATCGCCACCCTCGCTTGCAAAACGAGTTTGCCACAAGTTCGCCGTGAAAACTAGCGCCACCCCTCCTTGCAATACAAGCTTGCTGTAAGTTTGCAATACAAGCTTGCTGTAAGTTTGCAAAACAAGCTTGATGCAAAGATGATAGCACAAAGAGATAATTATCTATGTCTCTGTTTTAAAAACATCCGATTTTTAATAGCATCTCCTAGACCGTCCTTCTTTTTATTAATTCAATAAACCAATGACAATTTGTGAAAAAACTAACTTTTTTATAAAAAAATTTTTGAAACATTGTCCATCTTTTTACTAAATATAGAACTCGCACTTTAAAGAAAACTATATCGCGTTTTTCTTAATGTTGAAATTTTAACGTTTATAAACAAAATTAAACCTAAAAAACAGTCAATGTTTGTTGAAAAATAATAACTTACATTTTGTCCCATTTTAAAAGTAATTACTTTTGAAACCTAATTTCATAATTTATTCTTCTAGCAAAAAGGTAAATATTAGCGGAAATCGCTCTCTGTTTGACTTCAAATCATATTCTCAACACAAAATTTTAAAAAATTAATGAAATCAAGAAAACAGTTTAAAATAAAATCGTATGCATGATCTATTAGCTCAATCTATCTTTACCTCTCAGAGTCTAGCTGGCTGAGTGGTTAGGACGACAGGGTTGAGAAGCGATATGTCGGGGGCTCGAATCCGAGGTTGTCTTCGTACTCTGTTTTTGCTATAGTTTGCAATGCGTTTGACGTGGCAAACTTGTGACAAGTTTGACACGTGGTGACTAATTCGTTTGATTTAACTTGTTTCAAGCTTGCGCTCTTGCCGTGTCAAATTTGTTGCAGATTTGCAGAGCAAGATTGCCGCAACTTTGTTGCAAACTAAAATTGCTATCTGGGGTGTTTCTTCTAAGTCCTTAAGTAGAAGCCACCTACAATTTCAGAACGTAATGTTATCCTATGGAGATTAATACTTACACCTTTTCTCGCTTTCTATCGCTTTGTTTTGGATGCAATCAAGTGCATTTGATACAAGAAATAAAAATGCATGTTTTGATATAGGGACATTTTTTTCTGACAGCTCAAAGTATTTTTATATACTTTTCAACAGTCGCTAAACTTTAATTGCGGATTTTAAACATTTTTAGAAAATTTTCAAGCATAGTTTAAAAAAAGTAACTTTATAGAAACCTTCGTTTTAAAGTCGTCTTTCCGATGCATATTTTGATTTTTTTTTCAAAAAAATTTTTAAAGCTTCATTTTTTAAAAAAGAATCTGAAAATAAATTTGCGATTTCCCCCCACTTTGCAAAACTCCTCTTATTCGGAGGAAGGATACACATCTGAAGCCCCTCCCTCTCTTTTGGAGTGACAAAGATTAATTGCGCGTTCTTATCTTTATTTTTTGTTTGCTATCTCAGCTGTGCATTTCTGCGTATGCTGGCTTGTTAAAACGGGACTGACCTTATTAAATGCGGGGCCCAAATGGAAACATTTGGGATAACCCCGATATATTTAAGTTTTAATAAATAATATATAAGTAAATGAACAATATGAAATTTTAATAAATAAAATAATATTTATTTTTAAAATTTTAGTAAGTTTTAAATAATAACTTTACTTAAAACTTAAATTTTATAAAAATTCAAGAAATGATAAATTTTTTATTGTTTTTATGATTGGATGCATTACAGAGCAATTAACTTCTCGAGGAAATTAAGAGCAGTATACAGTTATTTATTCAAGATCGCTGAGGAACACAAAGTACGGACGTATTTAACTAATGAAAATATAGAAACCTATAAAGAAAATTACAATTTTTGACTTCTGAAACAATCAGCCGGCCCCAAGAAAAAATTAGTTTGTAAACGAATTTAAAAGCATGAAAAATTCCCTACGGATAGTATTTTGAAATCACAATTATACTGGATTTTAATTTGAATAAGTTTGAGAACATTGCACTCTTGAGCGAGCCCTATTTGGAGAAATTGGTCCAATCGGCTAAAGGCTGGCTATGTTGTTAACATACAACACTTGTCACTCGTTATTTCTTTTAGTTTATAAAAAAATTCTTGCTAAGATTTTTCATCATTATTTAGGAAAAATAGTTCACTTATTATTTTAGGACGAAGAATGAAATTTTCTAACTGTATGCTTAATAAATATAACAAATGCATTCGTATAATTTAACGAAATATTTAAGCAATATTTCTCCATAGTGTAATACTGTCTTCCTGTTAATGCCAGCACTTCGAGTTTATTTTTTCACTGTATTTAGTGTTCACTGTATTAAATTATATGTACGTAATAATACATTCATAACTATATTGCAGATATTAAGGTAAAGTTTTCTAGCATCTTTAGATTATTTTGAGTTGTTTTGTGTTATAGAATTTTACAGCATGAAAATTGTTATTCTTTGTGCTGAAAGTTAAAGTAATTTTGGGTTGTGTGTATTAAGTATACTTAGTTATATCCTACACAAAGCTTTCTAATTTAAAAACGGTCTGTTGTGTAACGCTATTAAATGAAAGAGCTGATTAAGAATCTCTGTAGTCTAGTTAATGTTACACTATTTTATTATTACAATATTATAGAGTAGATGCTCCAGTTTTGGCCACATTAAGAGAAAATTTGAATTGGAATTTTCACAGTGGATGACTGGCTAAAGCTTTTTAAGTCATAATTACACTATTCTTTAGTAAATTTTCTTGCCTTTCTGTTAATTATAAAATCTTTCTCTGGAAAAATTCATATTTTTAGTTATGAATTTTTTAATAATTTATCCCAACTTGTACCAGTTTTGGCCACCTTGCACTTGTTTTGGCCACTTCTATGCGCCAATTTTGGCCACATTAATATTATACTTTATAATAGGCATTTTATTGAATATTAAGCAAAAATAAAGCATTTTTATGCAATATGTATTTTATTACATTTTCATATTTTAACAAACCATTTTTTTATTGAATTTGTAGAAACTTAAAATAAAATATACATTAGTTGATTTTAGCTGCAAGTTTGTAAAGAGACAGGAAGCAGAAAACAAACATTTAATTTTGTTGGTAATATACATGTTGTATAATACTTGCATAAAAATTTATTTGGTTTTTTTTTTTTTTAAAAAAAGGGGGAGGGGTAAATTTCTATGCAAATACTTAAAGTGTGCCTTTAGGAAATTTAAAAAAATGAAGTTTCATCAGTATTATACGCCTGTTTGGGATTATCTAAAACACTTGTTTTTTCACCTAAGAGCTCTTCGACTCCTTAAACCAAGTTATGCTTTTTTCATCTATGATATTTGCCTGTGATTATTTATTAAAAATCTCTGCCTTATAACTGATTCTAAGATACCATTTTATAAAAGGATTATATCACTTTCTGCCTGGCCTTCCATTTTGAAACTGACATTCTATTTTACTGGCCTGGATATTTTTTGAATAGATCAAGAAGTTGGTCTTTGACAATTCATAATCCCATTCTTGCAATTCCCAAAATCTGTTCTTCCAACTGATTTTTTACCTCAATTCTTTAATACTGCATGAGAACTACCATGGCCACCATAGCCGGAAAATGATGCTCCCCCCCCCTGTAATCATGTGATGCAAGGTGGAATGATGCATTCCATAAGCTTTGCTAATCTTTACTGCAGGCTTTCCATTTTGATTGTCTTTAATTGCATTTCAAACTTTAGTTGGAGAGCAGCAAAATCTTTTTGATGGAAATATCACCTGCCTTCTTATATTTAAATTGGAATTTTTGCCACGTAAAATTTAAACAAATCTAAATTAGTTACTTTTATTTTATCCTGATATTCTGAAAAGTATTTTATGAGTGAAAACATAATAACAAACTATATGGCCAAAAGTGGAGCAAGTGTTGTACCCCTTTTGGCCACATGCATAGCCAAAAGTGGTACATACAGTAAATTTAGAGTACCAGTTTTGGACACCACCTAATTAATCTTAAAAATAATTAATTTTGATATGAAATCAGATTAAAAAGAAAGCTTAACTCATAAACCCTAAGGGTAATCAGTTTTAGAATAAACAGTTAATTCTGAGAGCCTGATGATGAAAATCTGCAAAACCCTGCTCCTTAACAAAAACCTTAACAATTGTGAACATACAACACATGATCATGCATGAAATTTTTTTACAAGTCACATTTTGAGAAAAATGAACCAACCAGATTGAAAATAGTAAAATATGGATTGTTTAAAGTTTTGGAATACATTTTATTGGTTAATTTGAAATTACTGGTTAATTAATGCAAAAACAGATCTAATGTGGCCAAAAGTGGAGCATCTACCCTATATATTATTAATCATATTACAACGTTACATCAATTTATTTGCTGCTATAAGTATGTATATATTATAAATAAATCAGTAACTTTATATAACATAATTTTTTGCAAATTTAAATTCCATTTTAAGAAGGTATTTCTCATTCTTATCAATTTTTATTAATAATGTAAAGATTTTCCAGATGAAAATTTCATACTCTTTTGTATAAATAAAATATAGAAAGCTTTTCTGATAAGCATATTAGCTTGTGGCGGCGCTAGCGTCAAGCCACTCATTTATTATTGAAATGTAAAATGTATCTTTTGTATCTGGCAACGTTGTTATAATTCCAGATTGTATCCGCGCGATGCGATGTTCTTCGCATAAGCTTTCGTCATGTAAATAAGTAGTGTAAATAATGTAAATTAAATGTATATAATTTAAATCATCATTTTATTGCAACCGCACATCCAGCACACTATCTAAACGTCAAATTGGTGACCCGGACGTGATATTTGTATGCTAGAGGCAGTAAATTCACATACATTTTCAGGTGAAACGAGAGACTTCAGGATCGGATGGCAACACTCTTTCAAAGTATTAATTTGATATTTGTCAGCTGCGCAATAAAGTTGTATAGCACTTTTTAGATCTATTAAATCTTCCAGTTGATCTGCATACATGAAAAAGAGCATCCGTTCCAAAGTTTTCGAATCAACATCAGTAATCTTCACAATTCCAGAACGATTTTCGACCATGTCATGTTCAAACGTGGCTTTGAATACAGGAGATCTGCAGGCGAGAACAGCTTTATGAGCCTTGAAAGTCTTGCTTGCAGTTTTAAGAGTAATGTCGCATAGCTTCTGCTCCCGATAAAGCAATTTAAAGTCATCTTTCATCGTACTACTTGGCTTTGCACAGAGACGTTCAGGGTAGACTGCATGGACCTCGGCGGGTAAGAACTGCAGATTACCATTTCTCACGGCCAACTCAAAGCGCAATGGCAATACATCATCTGGCAAATAGAGGCTTTCTTGGCACGTAAATCAATTATTTTGGCGATTTCAGGCAGCTGCCACACCACATCACTTGGACAAGAATCGAAGTAACGCATTTCTTCGACTGTTAGCGACGGAATATATTTCGAGTCCAATATGGATGCTACACAACGCATCATAATACCACATCCATACTTAGTCGACGCACTAGCATAGGGGTCATTGCCTTTTGTCTTTAAACCTACTTTCTTTATATCAATTTGCACATGCGAAGAATCGATAAAATTTCCATCACATCCGCACATCCAGCACACTATCTAAACGCCAAAAGCTAATATTTTTTTTAGAATATCAAAATATTTTGATCTGTTTTAATTATCACAACTTCTTAGAATTCTAATTATTAGTCTTGGTTAGAGACCCTGTTAAGTGAATATTTTATTCATAATAATAATGCATGATAATTGAGTAGTGTTTTTAATATAAAGAAATTTATGTTATAGAAAATGGAATTCTAGTGGAATTTTATTTGTCCTTTAGGCAGTTTCAGATTTTTGCAGCTGCAGATTCTACAGGATAACCTAGAAGATAAAAGAGGAATAGTAGGGGATAGGCATAGCATGGGGCACCTTTCACTTAATGAACAAAAATTTTATTGAAATATAACAAAGTGTAATATACAGTGATGTAACAAAATTTATCTGGTTTTAGGTTAACTTAATTTTTCTTATTTTCATTATTTGTTCCAGTCATTTTGTGCTACTTTCATTATTTCGACAATTCATAAAATCCTTAACCCAATGAATTCCATCTATATTATTTTCATGCATAGAATGTAAAATGTTACTCGTGAATGATTCTTAAACTTTTGATAATCATACAGTTTCCATTATTATTTTCTAAAAAATATGGTATTAGTAAATCTGATTATAATAAAATGTATTTGTATAGTTAGTATTTTATTATATTTATAAAAGTTAGTAATTTAAATGTTAAATATTTTTTCATCACCGAGATGACAAAGAGGAAGTAAAAGTTTAAAAAATATCTTCTTTTGTCACAATAAGGATTAAACTCGGTATCAAAATTCTGAACAACAATGGTAACAATTCTAAATAAGTTCTTTTATGATATTTTTGATAATTTCTTTGTTTAAGCTGATAAATATTTTTCCGAAAGAGAAAAATTCTACATATAATATTTAAAGATTATTAATTATATAATAAGATTATAAATTATATTTATCTGCAGAAATTATATTATCATAATTGAACATTTTCCTATGCTGGGCAGAATGAGCGAAGTTAACGGGAGTTTTAAGTTCTGGTAGGAGCCACTCTAGGCAAGAAGGGACATTCCATTATGCCCCCCCTCCAGTTATTGATTTTTAAAAAATTACACTCCCTTATATTGAATATTTTTATAGTATATATAACAAATAAATCTGGTTTCTAGGCAGTGTTTGTTAGAAAAGTTATGTATTAACAATGTTGTGTACTTTATTATGCTTGTCCAATAAAATTGTGACATTATTTTTGGGGGGTTTTTTTGCATTTATTTGTATTTTAACATCTTGTTACAAAAATCAAAATTTGTTTTTTGGGTTGAAAAAATTAACTTCAGAAATTAATATTCTGTATGAAAATTGCATTCTATCAGTTTTGTACCTGGAATAAAAATTAATGTGTATTGATGAAAAAATAATTTGTTGAAGTTTTAATATATTCTAAAAGAGATGGTATAATATTAACTTAATCAAAAAATTTAATATCCTGCAGAGTTTTAAAAAAATCAAATGAATTTTCTTTATGAAAATAACATTCTATTAGTTTTTAAATCTTGAACAAGAATGAATGTGTATTTATTAAAAATTAATTTATTGTTGAATTTTTAAAATATTCTGAAAGTATAATATTAATTAAAACAACAAATTTAGTTTCCTGCAGAGTTTAAGAAAACCACAAGTGAATTTTCTTTGTGGAAATTACATTCTATCAAGTTTTGTATCTTGAAAAATGAATGTGAATTTCTTAAAAAGTAATTTTTCATTGAAGTTTTAACTTGTTCCAAAAGAGATAGTATAATATTAGCTAAATTAATAAAAATTAATTTCCTGTTTGTTGGCGCCTTTGAACTGTAAATTGGCATCTTGGCGATAAATGGTTGCCAAAAGATGTGAGCGCGCCGACAAACGCACTTGTCTTGTCTCTCTCTTGTATTAAAAACCATGTATATAGTTCGTTGTGTGTGATCATAAAATAAATGTTTTGATCGTGAACAAGGGCTATGCTTCCACTTTCTTATTCGACGGACATTAAAATACGAATTCCACTCCACTGCTCTCCATGAGTTTGGACGGAGACATTGGTCCGACTGCCCGGAGTTGAATCATACTTTGCCTATGGATAAATTCTTTGTTAAGAAGTAATTTCGTTTCGTTTTGAAGCAGCCCTTGTTCAGACTTTCGTCAGTTCACAATAAACGTCCCTTCCGATCAAAGCGATTCCTTTGAAAAGGAATAATATAGTTTGTTTGAAGGAATAAATTGCGTCTCATCATGACGATAACAGAACTTAATCGTAAGCAAACGGCTTACAAAAATAAGCTGAAAAAAATCGAACAGTTCGTTAATGCGTTCCAAGCTGTAGACGGAACCAAGGACTATATCGAATTAACATCAAAACTGAACAGTATAAACGATATACTTAAAGAACTGGATAACCTCCAAAACGAATATTGTGCTCTTCCTGATAAGGTAGAATTGAATAATTCATTGGATATTCTAAGCGATATGGAAGAAGATGCAGAAAAATTCAAAGTAAGCATCCTTGTATTTTTATCGAAATATGAAGAGCAGAAAACAGAAAACGCTAAATTATCTCCAAAGAGTCATATAAAATTGCCAGATCTTCCGTTACCCACGTTTAGTGGAAAGTCCCAAGAATTTTAAAACACAATTTATAAGTGTTATCGGAAATAATGATTCTTTAAATGAATCTCAAAAACTTATGTATCTAAAAAGTGCTCTTAAAAATGAAGCGGCCTTAATACAAAGCGATCAAGATAACTTTGATTCCCTTCTAAAGGCGTTGGAAAATAGGTATGAAAATAAAAGAACCTTGGTTGACATACATATCGCCGGTATACTTATGGTTAATAAATTGCATAGTGAAAATCCCACTCAAATTAGATCACTAATCGATACTGTTCGGAATCATATGCGATCTTTGAAAAATCTGAAATTAGAATCAAATTCCTTGTCAGATGCAATTATCTTACATGTTTTAAATAATAAAATCGATAAGGAATCTCAAAGATTGTTTCAATTAAGTTTGACTACCACCCAGGTACCTAGCTTACAAGACTTTCTTTCGTTTTTAGACTTAAGATGCATTCAACTAGAATCAGTCATTAAATCAGATTTCGCAGAAAAAAGTATTCCGATAAAAAATAAAAGCTCTTCCGGTGTAGTTAATTCTCGCTGGAAATCTTTTTTGACTAAAGATAAAAATAAAACATCGACTGCCGTTGAATCCATTTCTAATCAAGGTCAGAAAGCATGCGTCATCTGTAACCAATTCAAGAAACATTCTGTGTATAATTGTGAGATGTTTTGAATCATTCCCCTTTGGAGAGATATGAACTTTGTAAGAAGCATAACATTTGCACAAATTGTTTGAATTTTCATCCATCTAAATCGTGTATTTCTAAATCTCGTTGTCAGATGTGCAGTTCATTCCATAATACTAAATTGCATCGAGACAAAACAGATGTATCAATTCCGTTCACGCCAGAAGTATTTACTGATACTGCTCCCAAGGTCAACTCCGAGCAATGCTTTGCTTTGCGTTCAACGGATAACAAGAATTCAAAGCCGATGAAATATTTAATGAGTACGGCTGTAGCTTATGTAAATGGAATGCCAGTTCGAATAATTTTGGACAGTACTTGAGAAATAAATTTTATTTCGAGCGATTACGTAATAAGTTTGGGTTTAAAAAGAAAGCGGATTCATTCTTCTGTTTCTGGCATTAATGGGCTCGCGCAAGATATAAAATATGAAACAAATGCTATTATTTCAAATAAAGATAATTCATTCAATGAAAGCTTAAAGTTTATGGTTGTTCCTAAGATATCATCAGTCACTCCCTCTTGTAATTTAGACATATCAAAACTTTCTCTGCCGAAGCATATTAAATTAGCAGATCCATCATTTCATACACGCTAAATTCAATTGAGCGATTTCTGGACTCCAAAAGGGAGCGAATGTAAAAATTCGCCTTTCCGATCTTTTAGTACAGAAAAACGCTCCTTAAAACACTATTATAGTCAAAAACCAGTTTCGGCTGCTTACTCGCTAAGAAACTGATAACAGATTCGGAATTCGTTTGACTATTGCGTTCTTCTTAGGAGCGGTTTTTAATTTGTATTTCCGACGCTAGGGGTACCCGAAAAATCATTGGTTAATAATCATCACGTGACGACTTGGCGCTTTCCTTATCTGTGGGCCGATAAGATTGGCAGACATTTTTTTTTTTATTTTAGCCGGCTTCCTTCATGTTAGTGGAAGAATGAAATTGAATCGTATAAAAGAATATTAATATTTGTTATTTACATTAATCAGGGAGATACACAGTATGGGGATAGGTCCTGCCCTGGTTCGTGATTTTCTGTGGCCGAAAGGAGTTTTGGACTTGGTCTAGCTGAGGACTTGAACAAGTGGAATAAGAAACAACAACAACAGATTCACAGTATGGTGAGTTACATTTTCAAATTCTAAAATTGCTCTTTAATTTCATAGTCGGGAATCTGTCCAGATATTTTTTATATGACTGATATTATATTTATGCACATTCTGCAAAAACTTCGTTAAATAACCTAATTCCATTCTGAACATATCCCTGATATATGTTCCTACTTAAATGCAAATTTGAAAATTCTTGAGACATTAAAAATAATTTAGGGAATATCTTCATCCTGAATACATTATTTAATGACACTTTAATTTTAGAAAATTATATATCATTAAAGATTATCCATTAGAAAGTTCAGGAAGAAATTTAATATGATGAAATTTAATTTCATCCACTATCATATTAATCACACTTATTTTTATTTTTAACTTAAGGTGTATGTAAATTTGGTTTCAGCAGTGAATGCATGTTTTAATGTTTAAGTTGATTGTAGCAGTAATAGATAAAAGAATTTTAAAGTAAAAACTTGTGTCCCCCAATTAAAAAAAAAACTGATAGTGAAATGAAATGTATAGTGTTTATTAATTCTTCATTATTTTAATATTTTGGACATTGTTTAATAATTATAAAGTGTCTACAGTTTCCATAAATATATTTTTTATTTATGTGTTTATTTTATTTGGGAGAAAAAATTGCAGAATTTAATTTGCCTGTCCACAAAATGCTTGTGTTTGTCAGACTATTCTAATGCCAGTTTAGTTATCTAAATTATATATAATACATATAATAGAATTAATATTATATCTATGTAGATTTACTTTCCATTGATATCAAAATTCTATGTTTTAAAAAGTTTTGTCTCCTATTGATGTACCAGTTACCTAACTGATCAAGTCATTTATAAGCATAAAACTAGTTTTATTATTATTAATTGTGCATTGGGATGAGTGTTTTTAGTTTAATTTTTCCACTTTTAGAATATGGGGTTGGAGCAGTAGATTATTTTGGGTACAATTAGCTTTTTCCATTTCTCTCGCATCTTCATACTTCCCTATATGAATGTACTCTACATGCTGAATTCGGTGCTGTAGGGTAAATATCTTTTTATCTTTTAAGAAATTTATTTTTTTAAATTTTTGATTTTAGGTTGTCTTTTAATCGACACCGACATCTGTAAAATACCTGGATATCCTCTTCTGAAATGCCAAAAAGTTGTGGCAGATAGATTCTCTGAAGAAGTAGATGGTAAGACTGAATAAATAAAATTGATTTTTTTTTCATTGTAGAATAGTAATGAATTTGCTTTAGAAAGTTACATAATACATCTTTACTAAATATCATGGTTTTTTCATAGAAATATAACTGTGTCTGTGTGAACTAATTAAAAAGTATATGTTTAGGAAAATCCATCTATTTAATATAGCTGAAAATGCTTTGCAACTTATACTAAAAAATTATACACAATGTTTTATGAATATTTTTATTTCTCTCATTCATAAAGAGTTAACTGTTGCTTTAGTTTAAAATTTTACATGCCATTGCTTGGTTACTAACTAAAGAATCTTACTGTAGCTTTTATATAAGTTATTTTTAATTACATTTGGAAGATTACTAATTGAGATCATACTTCGTAGTTTAATTGCTATGCCTTTGCTTTTGTCTAAGGTTTACAGAGGTCCTATGATATAGGATGGATGTTCCAGCTTTGGCCACCTTAAGAGAAAATTTGAAATGGAAGTTTCTCAGTGGATGTCTGTTTAAAGCATATTAAATCATACTTATACTATTCTTTAGCAAATTCTATTGGCTTTCTGCTAGTTATAAAATTTTTCTGAAGAATATTTTAGATTTAGAGTTATGAATTTTTAAATAAATTAACCCAATTTTCACCAGTTTTGCCCACACTAATATTATATTTGTAACAGACATTTTAATGAATTTTAAGTAAAAATAAATCATTTTTATGCAGTATATATTTTTTGCTAAAATATGAAACAAGAAATGGGGACAGGAATAAACGTAGATTGCAAAAGCATAGATTTTTTTTTAAACTTCAAAACTACTACTTCAAAACAAAAAGTTAAATATTGTATAAAAATTTGCAAATATGTGTGCGAAACAAATGGATGTGTGTCTCATGTTAAAAATGAAAACAATTATAATAGAATGGTATGGGGAGTATGTTACAAAACAGAATTCCATAATTTTTTCAAAAAGTTCGTTCAAAACCCTTTTTTACTATTCTGTATGTAAGAATAATTTAACCACTAGTTTGTTAAAAACATTTACAGCAAATTTTTAACTTTAATTGTTTACATGGAAACAAAACTAATTGTTAAAAAAATCTGTTTGAGCTATGTCCTTCATTATGTTGCAGAAATTTTTCGTTAATTAAATAATTTATTTTGCCGGTTTCAGGAGATCAAAGGCTTCATTATGCAATCCAGGGAACTACTAGTGTGTTAAAAAAATAATACTAACTTATATGTTTACTAGTCAGGAATGGTTGTTTATGAAAACCTATCTGATTAGAAATAGAAATGTTATATTTAATTGTAAGTGAGAATTTTATGTGTGATATATTTATATGAATTTTACCAAAATATAACTGTAGGTATTTTATACAGAAGCATCAGTTTTATTTATAAATAATTGAAGATTGTGCTTTTGGAAAAGAGTCTAAAATGCACATTTGCCATGTAATAAAAATGAAAAAGAAAAAAAAATGAGCTTTTATTATTGGAAAATTTGTTTTTGCATGAGTCTAGCAGAAAGAAAAATACACAGGAAATGGCTATCTTTTATAATTTATTTGATTACCAAATGAGTTTTTTTTTTTTGGGGGGGGGTAACTTTTATGTGTTTATTTGCGATTTTGTTCACTGTAAATAACTGAATTTGTTTTCGGAGGAGTGCAACTGAAATTTGTATAACAGGTAGGAATATTTCTATGTAGAAAATTGCACCTTATTGGTTCACAAATAGTGGAATGTTAATTAATTTTAGTTAGAATTTTACCAAAATGGAAAATTGTATGCAAATATTAGGAATCGGTTTTTTTATGTGTGCAATGTATTTAAATAAACAACACTGTAAGTTTTTCATTTTTTTAAAGATAATTTTCTAATGATTTGTGCAATTGAGTATAAATATAGTAGTTAAAAATTCAGACACTTTGTTAATTTTAGGTATAAAATTTGCAGATAAATATGTAATATTTTTTGCTTACGGTGTGTAATCAAGAGAAGTTTTAAGTAACATCTTTTTTACTTATTTATGTTTTACCAGTATTTAAAACTGCCTTTACACCAATAACATTTATACACTCTAGTTGGTTACATTTTGCTTCCATGTAAATATAGTATAATTTTAAATTTAATTGTAACACATTTAAGTATATTCTTTCTCTTCAAATTTATTTTAAGCTTTTAACCCATGTGCAGTTCTGATTTCTCAATTGGGTACTCATTATAATAAGTTTTTATTCTGTAATTTATCATCAGTTCGATTCTTTTTCAGTAAGCTTTTTTCAGATTTTTCATCTTGGTTGTTATTGTAGGAAGTGTAATAGTTGGCTGTACTACAGTGAATTTATGTAAAAATGTATTTTTATGTTGTAATAAAAGTATAAAAATACTGTGTTGCTGTTATTTGTTACTTGAGTTATTATCTATAAATTAGTATCTTATGTGCAGTATTATTTGTAATAATAAATGGAATAAAAAAACTTATATTTATTTATAAAAGCATAAGTTTTTGATTAGAGCAATTAATTTCTTATGATTTGTTAAAGAATAAAGATTTGAAGTAATATTTTGGCAGTTTCTCTTGTTTAAATCTTTGCAAAAATATATATTATTAGGTACGTATAATTATACTATTTTTACATTTATGCTCCAACATCTTATTCTGGTACTCGTGCAAAGAGCACTAATTAGTTATTGAAGTTTTGAGCAAAGATCCTTATAACCTTTACTGTTAATATAACTTAACTTGTGTTGCAAAGAGTAAATGTTTCTTAGAATTCTTATGCAGTTTTAGAAACAAAGTATTTTGTTAAAATTTCCAATATTCTTTTACATATAAAAAATGTAATATACTGTTTCAATAGATTTTTCAGGATATTCATTCCATTTTTTAAAAATTAAATTTCATAAAAATATTTTTTTCATTTTAAATAACTGGTAAAAGTGTTTTTAATGTATATTGTACACATACAGTGATTATGAGTTGGGAGAAAGCCAGGAAACTAATATAATTAGTAGCCTTTAATCGGGGAAATTTTTTCACAGTTTCTGTAGCCACCTCCCCTGTATTATATATTTTAAGCTGACTCGGTCTGTCAAGACTTTACTAGTCAGTGCAAACTCAAAAGCCTTATAATTAATATTTTCTAAAAATTATAATTTGTAAAAGAATAAGTAAAAATTCATGCAAATAACTGGTGCTTTAGATGTTCTTAAAGGATAAATGTAAAATAAAGCTGCAATATTAGAGAATATGGTGAAAAATATGTATTTAGAGAAATGCAGATTTAGATAATGCAGTTAAATCTTCAAAAAAAAAACAGATATTGGTCAAGTTTAATGATTTTGTGAACATTGCTAAATAACTGCAAATTGAATTGAAGACAAAATGCAAATTCTTAAAAAATCTACAGGATATTTAAAGAAAAAATAAAAAGAATTTTTTGCATATTTTATTAAATTAAATTGAAGAAAAAATGCAGTTTTTTTCTGTATTCAAAAAATCTGTAGAATATTTAGAGGAAAACATAATAAGAAATTTTTTTGCAGATTACATTGAAGAAAAAATACAGTTTTTTTGCTGTCTTACAAAAATCTGCAGAATATTTAGAGAAAAATATAATAAAAAAATTTATGCCTATTAAATTGAAGAAAAAATGCAGATTTCTTCTGCCTTCAAAAAATCTGAAGAAAATTTAAGAGAAAAATATAAGAAAATTTTCTGCAGATTAAATTGAAGAAAAACTGCAGATTTTTTGTCTTCAAAAAATCTGCAGAAAACTTTAAGAAAACCTCAAAAAAAAATCCTGCAGATTTTTTTAGCTGGGTTATT
>BGPR01015108.1:0-37500 GCA_013235015.1 Araneus ventricosus
TGATATAATAGAGATTCTTAATATCCTTAATCTAATAATTTGTTTAATAACACTTGAATGCTTTTGGTTCAAGCAAAGGATCTCTAGAAATTTTTAATTTAGTTATGCTTACGTAGTTTGAGGAATTGAGAATTACCTTTTTGAGTTATTGTTGTGGAGTATATGATTTTGGATATAGAGTAGTTGTAAACAAACAATCTATTGATTCTTCTAAAACAGTAAACAAGGTCAAAAATCAAAGCAAAAACTTCACAATAGTAGTAATCTACTTCACTAAAATATTTGAACACAACACAGATGGAAGATTAAGGTCTTGTTTGCGTGGCGTAATAATAACCCTATGTGACTTCCCATGGTCACACTGACTACATCCGTATGGTGATCCACTTCACTATCATGTGAAACATTCGCCATGCGTATGTCAAGTTCATTCAGTCACGCAAAGAAAGGAGTCTTTTAGCAAAAGCCAAAATTCTTTTATCTAATTAAGTAAAATTAAACTGTTCTTTAAACTATCCGTATCTTCTTTCCAAATGTTAAATTTCATAAAAATCCTACTAGCTTTAAATTTGCTACATGTGGTACAGGTTGTTATAATTATTTTATCAGTAAACATTTCTTCAAATTATTAAATATTATTTTAGAAATATTAAAAAGAAATATTGAAAAAAAGACAACTTCATTATTTACAATAATGCTGAAGATTTGGACCTCCTGAATAATAACAAAATTTGCATTTTGAATTCCTTTGACTTCGAAAATATTTACACTAATCTGCCATATGATAAATTAATTAAGTTTGTCTGTTTATGTACAATGAATTTCTTAACTACTCTATTATTAAGAAAACTGACGGGTTCGAAATTTGCAATTTCAGCATTAAAGAAAACTATCTTTTTAATGGTATTCAATATTTTAAAAAGATTTCAGGAATTCCGATGGGTGTTACATTCTCCAGTTCACTAGCCGATGTTTTCTTGCACTTTTTTGAATATAAAATTATTAGAAATAATCTAATTTACGGATACAGATACATAGATGATTTGCTTATTTTAAATTTTGACAACTTAGATTTCATTATAAATTGTTATCCATAAGAACTTAAACTTAATAAAACGAACTCACATCAAAATAAAGGTACCTTTTTGGATATTAAAATTGAAATTACTATATCATCGATATATTTTTCTTCAATATGAGGAAGTGAAACAAGCACATGACGTGTGGATATTTATCTATTCTAAGCGAACATACTACTCACTATTCACAAAGCGACGAAACCGTCCCATTTAATAAAAGCTGAACATCTTGTTTTCATCTTTTTGTTATTAACTTCTTCAAGTTTTATTGAAGGGAACTATGAGTTGAAATGAAATTTATTTAAGGTTCCACATTCAAGTTTATGATTTGGAAAAAGCCCTATAAATGCACTAAGACTTCTTTGGAAGGAGACTAGTATGTCTGGAAGGTGACTATTTGGTTCTCAGAATGGGATAAAATTAACTGTAATAATTATACTGAAAAATTTCAAGAGTTAAACAAATGCAAATCTTTTAATCTGATTTAACTTTTAGTCTTTACTGAAAAATGAAATCTTTTGGACTTTTTTTCGAAAGAAATATTGAAATTACTAAAAGCAAAGAAATCGAAGAAAATATTTATTAAAGGCAATGTAAAATCGTAAGTTTTACATCGGTGAACCTGACGAATAATATAAAAAAATGCTTGAAAAAAGATTCGTTTAACTTTTAGTGTTAAGAATTTTTATATAAACCAAATCCTTACTACTCCTGCTTGGTTCCCCAGTTAACCAACTTAGGTTTTTCAATAAATGGGCAAATTCTGAATACAATACACACGCAGGAAATGTGGAAAATAAATATACGGATTTCCGTTTCTCATACAGCTCAGAGATGAATATTTTCCAAAAGGTCTCTTGGGATATTAGATTTACTACGAACTAATAATCTCGCCAAACATTGTGTAGTGAAAATGCTCTTAGGAAAATCTCTGAGTGTGCGAAACTTTTAAAGATAATTAATTTTTAAAAGCTTTGATCACCCGGGGAAGTAAGTCTTTTTGTAATATTAATGTTGGCAATTGAATTAATTTTGTAAATATTTTAAATTTCAGATACTTCTTTATTCTTTATATAGTGAAATTTTCCCTATAATCTCTAGATTATTGAGGCCATAAATGGTGAACTAAACTTTTTGTAACATTAATGTCGGCGATTGAATTTATTTTGCACATATTGTAAATTTCAGACACTTTCTTGTTTTTATTATTTTGGTTTGTGAATATAAATACGAGTATTATTTAATTTATCGCCCACTTTACATGCATCAGTCCATAGCAATGATTTTGCAAGTAAATATGCAATTCTATGATTCTCATCAGGCAGCTTGTCCGAACTACATGACTATGGCAGGACTGTGGTGAACACTCTTGAATAACCTCTAAATTGTTGGTGGATGCTATCTCAGACTCTACTTTCTCTACTTTTATAAACGAAGGCTATGGTTTAGAAGAAGGCAAATGCATTTTTAAAAAATCATTTCCCGCATTTTTAAAGAAAAGTTTTGAGGTCCGTGTCGGCAGCCAATGGGAGTTGCTTACTTTTGTCTACCTACATTATTAGTGAATCTAACCACTGCATGCAGGGTGAAATGACGTGAATTATTAATAGTGTGATTAGAGATACAACACATAAGTTACGCAAACGCAGCGAAATCATAATGCTTCCTTATTACAACACCAATACCAGCCCTTAAATATAGGCAAAGTGTTATGCTGAACTGCTTATATAGCATAATATTATTTATACCATAGCCCATAATCAGACGAGAAACGTCCTGCTGTGCATCATCTATATCATAATGGCATAGCGTCATCTAGGCCATAGCCCACGAGGAGAAGAAAAATCTTCTGCTGTAGAGCATATACGGGATGTTCCAGAACTTCACGTGCAAACTTGGAAGAAAGATAGGAAACGTAGTAATTATAATAAGATAGGAAAGCATGATCGGAAATAAATAGGTGGTGCTGTATGCGATCTTCAAAATCGACAAAATCGGCATTCAATTGAATGCGGTCAACATGAATGGTCTCACGAACGCCGAGTTGACCGATATTCATTTCGTGTATGGTCTAGCTAACGGAAATTAACACTGTGCGGTACCAGTATATCAGGAAATATTTCCAACGTGACCCGTACCAAATGTTTTCTCAGGTACACCAGAACTTGTGTGAACATGAATCTTGCACAGTACCGATGCAGGATACCAGTTGTTTGGACGTTGATGGATAGAGCATAGTGATCCCGTCACATGCCCCCCCCAGATAATCTGATTTATCTCGTCTTGATTTTTTTCTCGGGTGCCTTGAAGCCCATTGTGTGCAAAATTCCAGTAGATTCTGACATGTACCTGGCGGCACGAACCGCCATTGCTGCTGCTGTAATCAGAAAAAGACATAGTATCTTTGAAAATGTTCGGCGATCGATGCGGCGTAGATGCCATATGTGTCGGCCAGCGTCGTAGATGCCATTTGACGGCATAGATGCTATATGACGGCGTAGATGCCATATATCAATACTAATGGGCGAAATTTTAAACACCGCCTGTGATTCTTTTAACTATTATTGTTCTTTTTTCGGGGGGATGTAATAAAGCTCTTTACACCACTTTCTGTATTGTGTTCATATGTCTCTCTATCATTTGAGGGTTGCATTTCCGACCATGCTTTCCTGTGTGATTATGATTCCTAACTACTATCCCTCTAAGTTTGTCAGTGGAGATCTGGGACACCTTGTATATTGTAATGGCTTATCGTAGCATCATTTATACCAGTTCTTGGGCAAAGAAAAACACTGTGCTATACAGCATCTATATTGCTCATAAGAAAACATGTATACAAGAAATCACTGAAAAAATAAATTTCAAGCCATCATACACGATTGCTCTTTAATAAACCAATTTTTATCCAAATTTCATCGCTCTCCAACAATTATTATAGAGGGCACAGTTAAGATATTAAAGCATAAGATATTTTCAGATCATTAGTTTCATTTTATTTTTTCAGATAGCTACTTCATTAAGAAAAGTCTGATAATATCGCTTCGCCAAAACTTCAGAGAAAAACATTCATTCTAATTGGCGCATTAGTAGGCACAACATCTATTCTTACAGACGTAAGCAAACTTTTAATAATTGCAGATTTCTATGATGGCTAGTAGAAGTGAAATCGGCTGATTAAGTTTATTTCCAAGTTGAAATTTGAACTTCTAAAAAACTCTCTCTGCTTAACATTTAGACGAAAGATTTTATCCTAATAGGTCATGAATTTTAAGTTATATATATTTCTCTGATACCGGAATTATGTTTACGCGAAACATGATGAATTTGTTTACTCATAACCTAATTTTCATAAATTTACGGCACGTGGACAAAAATTCAATAAATTTTTTAAACCCTGCTTGTAAATGTAAATGTTATATACATTGATTTCCTACAAATTGCATTGAGGTATTATGAAAGTATTTAAAATCAGTAGCTCTTAATTTGCTTGTATTCGATACTGCATTTTGCATATTAGTTGATATTCCATATTGTGAATTTTAGGATTTTTAGTAACTAATACTTCTTGTGTTATTTCCATGTATTTACCCAATTTTTAAAGATGGCAAATTAATTCTTTAAAATCGAAATTTTTCTTCCTTACTTTATTTTAAATAATTAGTTTCTGGAATTTTATATTTCTCTTTTTTCTACTGCATGAATAAGCCCCATATCTACAATGCTTTATCTTATAGTTTAAGAATCACTTATTTAAATGGCCATTTGATATAACCGATAAACGCGCGTGTGTATGTGAAAAAAGATAAGACAAAATCTTATCCATTAATCATGTTTGAATCAGTTATTTCGGAATCCCTAAAATTTCTGAAGGTTAGTTATGGGGAAAAAACAAGAAAACTGTTTTCTCACTAACTGTACCTTTCACTGACAAAATTTTGTTTCAGATTAAACCTCTTTTGGATGCGTAATTAATCTTGACTTCTGCAGATTCACTATATCCAATAATTAATTAGTATTAGCTGTAAAATTGCTTAAACTTACGGGCTTTCTGCATCTTAGGAATTAAAAATGCAGATATGAAGGTGAAATTATAGTAAAACAACTGTTGAGAACCGAGAAAAGCTTCTTTATTTATTTTTAAGAAAAATGAAAATATCAGGTATCAGTAATTAAGGAAAAATAATTTATTTTATTAATTTTCTTGATCTTGATCTTCGTGATTTCGAATACTGCATGTTTTAGATGGCCAGTTAGTGAAACTTTCAGTTCATCTGAAATGCATCTTAATAGTTTCTGGACGTCATCTATTTTGCTTCTGTTTAATGTAAGAAACCCGCTTGGGTAACCCGGCGCACCAGGGAGTTCAATAAGATCCCTTCTGTTGTACTACAGTCCTTGCATTCATTGATAAACTGCCAATGAAGTTTTCTGCCATCACCAATTCCGGGTTCTTTTTAGTATGTGTCATTTGAGAAAACTGAGAAATTTTTAACGACACTTTCTGACCCTTTAGTGTTGTTCCTCCATGCGTTTCTTCAGAGTTCATTATTTTTTTAAAACAATTTAGGGTCACCAGATCTCGTAGTCTTTTGTTTCGTTAATTTCAACCATGAATACTTCAAACTTTCAACCTTTATAGCAAGTAATTTTATGTGTAAGATGCTGGCAGAGTATTCGATGTTGGCCGGTCTTTTTCTTATCAACACCTTATGAGGGATAGGAAACGGATCGAATTTATATAGATATCTTAATGTTTATTAATATTATTTTATAGGTGGAATGCTGCAACTCTAATAAAATAATTCACAAATTTAAAGAATAATAATTTTATCTCATTACAGGGTACTACATTTCACATCTTTCTTTGAAAATTAGGGCTAGTTTGGAATACCTTTCTTTGTAGGAACAATGGACATAAAAAGAAATCATGTTAATTTATCCATTTGTCAAATGTCTTTTAATGATTCACACTCAACAAACTCAAAGGGGGTGAGTTAGGGCTCTTATCCATCGCGTCATTTTATTTTACTGTTTATTGCAGCATTAATTTTCTCACATTTATCAAGCAAATTTATCTCTATTAAAATTAAAAGATTATTCTGTTTTGTGTGTCCGTTGATAGCAGATCGTTGGAACTTGAGCTATGGAATTTGACTCACGATACTTCGGAGACATAGAATGTATACCTCGAGGGCTGTATTTTAAAATTTCAATTACTTAAAACATTTTGGAAACTTTTGGAGATTTTCCGCATAATTTTTTCAAATATTATCGCGCAAAATTATTTTTAAGACATCTTAAAACTCAAACAATTATCTTTTCAAATATATCAATTTAATATTTGTGCAACTTTTTTCCTAATTTTACAATTTTTTAAAATCATTCTTCATCTTAGTTTATATTAATGCTTTTTATTATTGTAATGAAATTAAAACCAATTCCATTGTTTCATCAGATCATTTAGCCACAATTTTTTTCGAATGTTAAAGCTATGATGAAAAATTGTTTTCTTTGGACATTATCCCGGAAGTAGCTTCTCATATTCGCCTTTATTTCGTAACACACACTGCGGGAACTTTAAGGACATCATCATTAAAAATTTAATTGTATGAAATACAACTAATATTAATAGCAATCTGGTCTCTGAAGGCGCTTACTTTATAAATTAAATGCTCCTAATTATAATTTTGCGAAGTCACCTTTATTACTGTTTTTTCAATAGCAAATTTTTTAAGATGTAGTGTTTTATCTACTTTGCAGTTCTTTAAGCAATTGAGATTAATTCCAACAGTTCACGATTGATTATTATATAAAATTATGAATAATTTCATAAAAATATTGTATTCATTGGATGTTATGGAGATTGAATAATCAAACATTTTTAACTGTGATTTTTGATCTCGAAAGTAGTTCATATAATTGTGTTACGCATTACAAGGGCATCTCTTACACAATGCAAAAGCTGAATACAACTGAGTAATCCATAATCATTACGAGTCTGCAGAATATCAAGCGAAGTTACCTGGTTTAGGTTTATTTAAGTCAGAAAAGACGCTTCAAAGCTATGAATTTCAGCAGTTCGCTGACATTGCAGACTCATCAGAGCAGAGGTGAAATATGAAAATACAATATGAAGGAAAGCACTTACAATATGAAAGCAAATGAATTATTAGCATGTTCACTGTTTTAAAAACAGGTAATGAGCATTCTAATCTCATGTAAATTGGTTTCTCGTCTATATCAAGTATTTTTCTTCCGTTTATGTCATTCATGGTGGTTAGAGCAGAGCTGTAAAGGGCGTAGGGAAAGTGGGGTAAAACCGGATAGCTGTTGGCCAGTTGGAGCTAAACTATTCGACAAGCTTGTCAAATTTTATTGAAATATTCATTGTTTAACGGAGTATCATTTCTAAAAATTCATAGTTTCATATCTACCATTTCTAAAAATTCATAGTTTAATTACTTTTTACTAATGAGTTTTATGTAGAGAAAGTTAAACCACCCGATTTTACCCCACAGTGGAATGAAACCGGGTACACATGCCAACTCTATGGAAATGGAAATTAGGGAATTATGGAAATTAGGGAAAACTACATTTTCAGTGGACAAGAAGCAGACTTTTTTATTTTATTTGACAGTTTAACAATAAAGCATTTTTTAAGATTTAACAATAGTTATAATAGTTGAGAATTTAAGAATAAAGGCAATTTTTTAAGAATTATCAATGGTTCACAATTTATGAATAAAATATTTTTAAAGATTTAACAATACATGCAATAGTTGACAATTTAAGAATAAAGACAATAAATTTAAGAATAGTTATAAAATTCATATCTAAAGTAGTGATAAAAGCTTTAACAATGGAACAGGGAACCTAGTAATGGCACTATCGCATTGAAACACTGCCTGTTTGGAAAATTAGAATAGAACAGAATGGAGACAAAATGAAAAGAAAGAATCGAAAAAATAATGTACAAAACAAGAAATTGATAAAATGTAATAGACTTACTGGGTTCTGCTACTATTTTAATGATCCAGATCCAAGAGCAAAAGAAGAAAAGCATATTCTGCGTAATTCTGTCTTCTTTAAAATTAGAACTAAAAAAAGAGACGAACTCAAACGAAATGACGATACGTTAAATAAAAACAAACGGTATCTTCGAGCAAAAGTTTTTATTTTTATTTTAGCATGCATTTTAAGTTTTATATGAGAACAGATGAATAAAAATTGTTTATTTTCATGCGAGGAAAAAATGGAATAAATAAATTTCAATTCTTGAAAATTCTGACTGCAATTACTCTTGGCACTATTTAAAATTATCACATAAAAAAGAAAATATTGAAATTCGGAATAAATTTGAAATTTCTTCTATCAGACCATTTGACTTAAAGGTCAAAGTGGAATGATCCTCACAAACTGCCAACTATCTCACAATCTGAGATAATCATCATGGGTCAAGTATCCGCATTTTCCCCTAGTACTTGGTTTTACCCCACTTGGAGCATCCAGTTCCCCCTACTGCAGAGGTTATAGAAAGCGAAATAGGACCACGCAATTATTGCACTGAATCTTTTTCGTTTCATAGAATATAAATCCTTAGTAAACATATAATAAGCTGAACTAAATATAGTTTTTATAAACTATATTTAAAGGATAGTTTTATAGTATTATTTTTAAAGATATTTTTAAAACAAATAAACAGTACAGACTTGGCGTCTTTAAACAAATAAACCTTCACAGACGAAGTGAATTCAACAGCAACACCACGGCTACTATGACCATTCGTTCTTCTTGATCAGTGGAGTATAATTCACAATCTGTCCACTAGAAAGGAGAATAATAGCGCCAGAATCAAGGTACCCAATTTTACGCCACTACCCAGTTTTACCCCAATCTTCCCTATTCCTAATCAAAGAACTATACAGAAGTAAATGAAATAAAAAAAAGTTTCAAAAAATCATGTGAAGTAGCTACATTTGAGTAGGGTGATAAAAAATTATTGTTAAAAGAATTATTTTCATTGCTTTCTACATTTCAGTCTCTAATATATATCATAATTCATTATCATAATTAGTTCGAAGTATTGTAATCAGTTTTTCTCATATTCTCTTCCAGGTGATACTTCTTACATTGAATCAAAACTAAATAAAATTATGCGATTAAATGATGCTTAAGTTCTGAAAATTTTAAAATATTATATTGTCATAACATACTGTTGTGAAAATTTCAGAAATCTAGGACTTCAGGGAGTGAGTGAAAAAAAATCAATTATAAAATTCCAACTTCACAAGCATGAAACAAATCAAGTTAAATAATAGCTTGTAAAAATGATGTTGCTGTAAGAATATCAAATTTCAGTGGAATTTTTTTATTGATTTAAAACTTCTCCGGCTTCACCTACCTACTCAAAATGAAACATTTCGGTGGTGCACATTTCGAAACGAATTATACAAAAAAAAGTTTCCAAAAGTTAATTATTTAGGAAAATAGATGAAGAATTCATAATATAAGCACATTTTAATTACCGTTGTATAGTAATTCAATCACAGTTATGTTATACAGGATGAGTTTTCATTAACCTACAAATTTGTTCAGAAATAGCTCCCCAGGGCCTCACTAGATTTCACAAAGAATGCGTGCAGTGAGAGGGCATAAAAGAAAAAAGTTTAACGTCACTTCCACTCTTCCTCGATATGTCTTCCAAACCACCATGTTCAAACCATAATTATTTTTATTGTTAAAAATTTATATTTATGTAGGTGAAATTGCAACACTATTTCTACTGAAGTTGTCTTCAACATTAAAAATACCCACCTAAGCATTCCAGAGCAATCTTAAAATGTGATAAGAAAACTTGAAAGTTTTGGTTGTGTTCAAAATGATTTGTCAAAAGGATGGGTTTTTTGTTTACTAAACTGTACTATAGTGTTACATCTGGAAGTTCTTATTTGGAAACTTTATCCATTAAATTCCTTTTCCATGCTGTGTTCAATAAAAGAAAATTTGTAATACTATCTGCAACGACTCAAAATTTATTTCAGTTCAAAGTGAAAGGTAAATAAAACTCACCCTGCGTATAGGTTGATTAAAAACAGCATGGCCAAACTTTAAGGGTAGGTCAGGCATACGAAAAGCATCGAGAATCGCATATGAACATGGGTGTGCAAACGCCATCTGGAGGAACAGATGGCGTTTAAAATTAAACAGCGATGGATAAAATGCTGATATCTTTCTGAATCTTAACGGTATTGAACTGGTATTTTTATATAAGTTGCGCTATATATATTGCTCTGAAGTTGTGAAAGAAAAATTACGTTACCTTTCGCGCATGCGCAGTACATTTTTTTTTACAACAAGCGTTAATATCCAAGTTACTATTCGCCATATTTACATGAAATTTCGATACATTGCACATCTAATATATTGTTACGCACTCTGTAAGCTTCATATAATTCCAAAGCAAACTCTGTAAATTGTAAGCAAAACACATGAGGAAAAATATGGTTAGGTTAGGTTATATTAACGTCCCGTTTTGAAGCAACACGAGGGCTATTTAGGGACGGTCCTCGTAATTTTGAACCGCGGTCAGATGACGAGGACGACACCTGAGCTGGCACCCCCCTCTCCAAACTTCCGCGCCACACCAACGGGAGGACGTTTGGCCACTACGTATGATTTAGCGTGCAACAGGCCCCATACAAGGCGGATCTTCGGTGGAATCGGGTTTCGAACCTGCGACGCTCCGGCCCCGAGGTCGAGACCTTACCACTAGGCCACCGCGGCCTTGAGGAAAAATATAAGAATTTTCAAATAAACCTTTATATATATCTTCCCGAATTTTCGTTTCGAATTCCCCGCATCACACAAAAGACTTTATAACAGTTGCAAACCATTATCAGCTTCCTGTAAAGCGGGGTGTGTCAAAATCCCTCTTCGATTTCATCAATTTCTGGTAGGTCTCCTAAATGCCCACGTGACTGAATCTGTTGTAAATCGTGAGTTATATGTTCTACGTTCTAGGTAAATTCATCCAGCTGAGCAATATTCGAAAATATACGAAATTTGCTTCTGTATGCCTCACCTAGAATTAAAAATTGGTCAGGCACAAACGAGTGCATCCAGCTTCTTCACAGAAAGCTGATAATGCACAATTTTTTGAATATCTTCCTAAAGGCTGAATGAATTTGCCTCGAACTTCGAACATATAAAGAATAGGTTTTAACTCACAATTTACATCAAAGATTCGGTCACGAAGGCATTCAGGGGACAGACCAGAAATTGATGAACTCGAAGACAGATTTTGGGTCACCCCATTTCGCAGGAAGATGATAATGGTTTGCTTCTTCCATCAATTCTCCTGTGTGATGTGCGCAATTTTTACATGCATTTTCGTAAAAATAGGAGAAATATTCGGGAAGATATAAAGGTTCATTTAAAAAATCCCAAATTTTTCCGCATTTTTGTTTCCTTTTTTGCTTATAACTTGCAGAGGTTTCCTTGGAATTGTATGAAACTTATAGAGTGAGTGCCAATATGTAAGAGAATCATTGTATCAAAATTTCATGTAAATATGCTGTTTGGAAAAGGAGTTATTTGTTATAAATATTTTTACTGCGCATACGCGAAAGGCAGCGTAATTTTTCTTTCATAACTTCAGAGCCACACACATAGTGCAACTTATATAAAAATTCCAGTTCAATACTGTTTAGATTCAGAAAGAAATCGGCATTTTGTCCAGCGCTATTTTACTTTAAACGCCATCTGCTGCCTCTGGATGGCGTTTGATCACCCATGTTCCAATGCGATTCAGGATACTTATCGTATGCCTGAACTATCCTTACAATTTGGCCACGTTTTTTTAAATCGCCCTTTATACTACATAATTACCCCCCACAGGGGGACACCGCTAGTACACGGATATGAATTGCTGCCAGAGAAGTAAGCAGGAACTTGTCTCCCCTATGGGCATAGTAATGTTGGGGCTAAAAGTCCCTCCACAAGTAATAGTACGTACCTCCTTCCGGAGAGGTCGGGACGTGGCCCGTTGATGGTCTACTAGGGCTCAGGCCTCAGTACTAGAGCCAATGTCAGTAACGGCCAATGCCTTTCAGAATTCCGGACTCTAGGGCAGGGCGGGGTGATTCGATTTTCCGGTTATACTACATAATTAGGAATTCGAAGCAGTATAAGAGTGCAATAGAATACAACCTTTGTATTGATTTAATTAATGCAAAAAAGGTAAAGAGTTTTAACCCTCGAAGACGCGCATCAGTCCTGCGAGGCCCGGTGCGTAAAAGAATTGATTACAGAAAATTAAGCCCTCAACGAAAAGATTCCAGATTCACAGTATGTGCATTCAAGGTAATTTACTTGCTGCCCTCAGGTAATTCAAGAATTTCCCGAATTAAAAAAAATTCATTTTGTATCTCAGAAAACAGACGCGATGCGCGCGCTCGCGTTTCTGTGCAGGATTGCTAAAATGAACAGATAGATCGCGACAATTTATCGCCATTCGAACTTAACTTAACTATTCGAACAAATATGAGATCTAAAGATTAGAAAAACTTTTAGCTGAAAATCAACTAATTAAGAATCGATTAACAAAGAAAATAAAGAAATCGTTGCTTTTGAATTAGATATCGTAAGTCGAATTCTGAAAGGAATTAGACAATGAATTTGTCACTTATGAGTCCACCGATTATTTAGAAGGATGGAGTTGAAAAATGGTGTGGTAAACGGTAAGATAGGTGGAAAGGTGGTGACAAATGGCGTAAAAAGAACCTAACAAAAATATGAGAACTTTTACACACAACATCGTCATACAATTACCCGAAAACTGCGGTGATGCAAAAGTTGTATAATCGGTTCAAAATTCTTGGAAATGCTTATCGATGAGAAAGATGATGCATTAATAGTTTTATCAAGGGGAAGTCAGGTAATGTTGGACGGGAAAGCCAGTATTTTCTTAAATAATTTGGATGTACAAGCACTCATCAAACATCTTCATTTTATTGTCCTCCCCGGAAGAAATTTATCTGAAAATTATTTTTTATGTATATTTCATATTCTATAACTAGTGCAACAAATGTTTCCTATCGAAGTAAATGTGATTCTTTGCCCGGTTTTATCGAAAAAACTTCCTCGAGTAATTGTAAGAAACGCGCGACCTCGCTGGTTAAAGGAAAACAACCTCTTCTATTTTACCTAATGTTTCGTTCCTTCTTAATTTTTTCTTCTTTATTTGCATCATTTGTTTTCTTTTCTTGTCGAATTCAAATCACCGAGATTTGGAGTTCTAAAGATTTTTGGAATGTATTTTGTGCTCGTATAATGGGTCAGGGGAAATGTTTCTTCGCATTTTGCCCATACTAGCTATTTGGTAATAGTTGCTATATATATCATATATCTCTGGGAATGCTTGTTATAAAGGGTAGAGACATAATTATACATCTAATAGATGTCGAACAACTAATGGACATAGTTATGCTACTAGTTACCAGTTACCATTTAAAGGATTTCAAGTTCACTATTGAAAGCTTTCATAACTGAGTAGAGCATAATTTGGTAAGCTAATCAAAATCTCTATATTGCTCAAACCTAATCAAAATCTGCATGTTTAGATGCATCCGTCGCATAATTTCAACTAAAACTGGAGTTCCTTTGAACTTAAAGTAAAGTAGAACCTAAAACCTAGAGTTCCTAAGAACTTAAAACTTAGAGTACAAAAAATCTAAGTTTTGTTCTTTGCGAAACTCTAGATACCGCACAATTGGCCTGAAAAACAGTTTGAAAAAAAGCCACTTCATTTAGTATTTTTTCCCCAAGATATACCAGAGACTCTGCATAATGACATTGTGGCTTTTCCTTGAAGAAAAAAATGAAAAAAATTTCAAAAAATTATCATTTAGTTAGTTTGATTTAAAATATGGGAAAAATTGCGATTTATCGAAAAATGCGAGAAAATCTTTTCCCATACCTAATTTGAATACTTTTGATTAGGTTTATTTGTATTTTTTGTGTGAAGTAAGTTACAAGAGTTGGAAATTCGTATCAAAACGTCTAACTTCCGTTCCTTATTTTGCAACAAGCTGAATTATCGCATTGTGAGGTAAAATATTTCTTCAGTATGTCTAATTATATGTATCCCTTTTCGAAAAATTAATTTTTTTTACAACTTATTAAATGCAAGTCCTAATTTATATACAACTATTAATTTCATAGTTTCATCCATGTTAACCTCGAATAAAATATAATCATCTCTCGTTACAATGAATAATAAAAATAAAATAAGTTTTTTAAAGGCATGCTTTTATTAATGTGCCAAAATGCAGGAAATAAATTTGTATCAAGTATCTAGGAGTTGAAAGCGAAAATCGTAAGTCCTTGAGTAAGTAAATTGGTCTAATTACTCCAACTAAACTTCAATTTTAAGCACATTCATGAAATGACATTAAGAGATGCATGTTTAAAAAACTTTTTTATTTGTTTATCATTTTCTACATTTCACT
This sequence comes from Araneus ventricosus, assembly GCA_013235015.1. Lineage (NCBI taxonomy): Eukaryota > Metazoa > Arthropoda > Arachnida > Araneae > Araneidae > Araneus > Araneus ventricosus. Next base: position 14,588 of record BGPR01015108.1, read on the forward strand.
CTTTAATATATTTTAATTCATTATGGAGTCTTAAAATATATTCTTCTCAAATTCTCTACAAGATGGCGTCACAAATATGGAATCAAAATTTAAATAAAATTAATTGATTAGCTGACAATTAAGCTTTGAAAATGCTAAATTATTGTGCATTGTTATTAGAAAAAAGAGCTAAAGAGAATTGCAATACTCTAGCTCTTCAAGGATGTGATTGAAAAATCGATTATGAAATTTTATTTTTACAAAAGTGAAATAAGTAATAAAAACGCACAAAAACGCATTTTCCTACAACATTTCTTTATTTTTTTACCAAGATTTTATATACGAGTTCGTTGAATGGTCCAAACATTATAATAAACATTCTTTTAATATTGAAGTAAAATATGGACATTTGAGCTTATTGTTTAATATTAAAATTTATTCTAAATTTTTATAGATAGATTCGAAACCGTATTTAACTTTCACGCAGCCCTATATTCCTGCCTACAATAATTTTTTAGATTTCTCTGAATGCTGTAGAAAACTAAATATTTATTGATCGTAATATGATGCATGAATGATTTCGATTGATACATTATTTCCTACATTTTCGAGTATATTTTCGAAGACAAATTTATGATGAATGCTCACTCACTAAACAAGTTATCTGTTTCATGGAAAAGTAATAGGACTGTATCTACTTCGATCTACTGAAAGCATTTTGATAAATTTAGTAAATTACACTTAAAATAAATTATCAATATTAAGAAATTCTAATGTAAAATGTCAGTGAAATTCTCAACCAAATACGTGTTCGGAATATGATAAATACAGCTTTCGTAAGCTTTAATATATATAATGGTTTGTTACTCTAATCAACTTGTATTTTGATATTTATTCATTTTTTTATTAAATTTGAAAGGAATAAAAACTGATGTCAGATATATTTCTGCGAAACTTTATGCGCAACTTTCAGAATGTTATGGAAAATACATTATTTCAATTATTTAAACAAAGCTATTTTTCTGATAGAGTGTCTTGAATCACTAAATAAAACTACCAATAATAATTATAATTATCAATAGAAAACCATTTTTGCCTGAGATCCGTATGGGACCTTGGTGTAGTTTGAATCAGTAGGGCAAGTGAAATTATTATTTAAGAAGTTTATGTAGCTTCCAGTGACATAGTTCCTGTCTTCTTGAATTTTTTCCATCTCTCTATTATATCCCTATCCCTTGCTCAGCTTCAAAATGAAATGATATTCTAACAAAATTAAAATCAGATACATGAAAATACTTACCAAAGGTCAAATTATATATATTCAAAATATATAGCATATATATCTTGCTTAAAGTCACATCATATAAATTTTCAGCTACCTCGAAAACCTTTTTCAATACAATTTGAAACTCTTCTCCGACAAATTAATCATCACATATCCTTTTACTATGTTCATGTATGCTAAATGACCAATGGCCAGTTTCATTTCTTTCCTACCTGAAACAAAAAGGACTTGTTTTGTCCGAAAATCAAAGATCATGAGAACATCGAATCTGAATATGGATCACGGCCGTTATATGTTGTTAAGCATATGATATGTGGTACAGATATTAAGTTGAAATGATGATCATAGCATACGATGTATTAATTTTAATTTATTATAATTTATCATAAAAATAAGTGAAGTTTTTTAAAATGGAAAAGTAATCCAACGATGATGCTTCTTTAATCTACAGTGCGTGTCAATAGTTTAAGCACAACAATAATTTTAAAATAAAATTTTAAGTATTAACTTTATTTCAGTATCTCTTTTATATTTATATAAAAATGCAATTTTAAAATCGTATTAAATATTACCAATTTTATAGCTTTATTTTTATTCATATGTTTTAAGAATAGAGCGAAAATTACTGTGTAAAACGTTTAAGCATAAAACCTCTTTTTATGCAAATTAACGAAATCACGCAAACAGTTGCGCACGCATCTTGTTTTTGTTTACATTGTTATTTAAGAAGAATCTGACTGTTGGTTTGACGTTAGTTGAAAATGGCTAAGTCTGAAGAATTTTCATATGATGATGCATCGAAAATCGGGTGTATGAGAGCAAAACAAAAGTCCGTTTCTGAAATTGCAGATGTATTAAAAAGGTCAAAACGTGGAATTTATCAAATCTTGGCTCGTGGTGAAGGCTTTAAAAGAAAATCTCGTTCTGGAAGGCCACGAGTGACGAGATGGAGCAATGACCGGCGCGTTAGAAACTTGACTTCAACTGGGAATTATCTCCTTCTAGGATTAAAAATATCATTGGAGAAAAAAATATTGAAAAAAAAACTATTCATTGAAGAATTTAAGAATCGGGGTATATGAAAAACCGAAAGATGGTTCGGTTACCTTGCTTGAAAACACACCATAAAGAAGCTCGATTACAGTGTGCCAAATAGCACATGTCATTTGTTGATATGTGGCTGAATGTCATATTCAGCGATGAAAAAAATGGAATTCGGACAGCCTTAATGGATTTGCATGCTATTGGCATGATCTTCGAAAAGAACCAAGGAGCATGTTTACTAGACAACATGATGGTGGTTCCTTGATGATATTAAGAGCGATTTGTTTCAATGGTCAGACATGCCTAGACTTCCTCAGTGAGCGGAAACACTCTAGAAACTATCAAGAAATACTCGCCAATAATTTGCTTACGTTTGGTGAAATATTATGTGGAACACATTGGACTTTTCAACATGACAACGCTTCAATCCATACCTCCAAGTCCACGTCAGAGTGGCTTAGATCCAACATGGTGTCGGTTTCAAACTGGTCAGCCCTAAGTCTTGATATGAACCCCATGAAAATGTGTGGGGTGACCTCACACGTTCAGTTTATCAAAATGATAAACAGTGGAAAGTAACTCTTCAATTGAAGAATTGAAAGCGGCCATTGAGGATGCTTGGTATGAACTAAAGCCAGAATTCTTACAGAACCTAGTGTTATTGATGGAAAACCTTATATTTCAACTAATTTAATCTAAAGGAGCAATAATCAAGTATTAAAATTTTGTTTTTAATTGATGGTAAAAAAAAATCTTACACTGTGCTTAAACTTTTGGCACACTTGTTTTTCTATTTTTGCTGAATTTCATGGTTGAAAATTAAGTTTAAAACATGATTGTATCAAGTATAATTCCAATTCTATAGTTTTTTACATATATGAACGCTAATTTTAAAAAGTGTGAATATTTGAAGTACTATTTTAAAATTATTGTTGTGCTTAAACTTTTAACATGCACTGTATTCTTGAAGAGGATTAATGAGGGAGGTCTGGAAAGAAATTTGTTTAGGTGGGTGGCAGACAAATTCAGGATCTGCCAATAATCGAAAAACTTTTGAATTATTTTAACCGTTTAAAGCCCGATTTTTTTAAAATTAGTTTTTAAATGTTTTTTGATTTTTATTTCTTGAATAAATCACGGGGAAAATAAAATCTTAGTTTGTTTATGGTTAAAAAACAGTTTGTTACCAACTGACAATATTAGGCTTTATTTCAGAAAAAAAATTTCCTTAGTAAAATTCCATAATTTTAAACACGGGTAAATTTTAATAAATAATAATACGTATAAGGAAATTCCTTCAACATTGTAAAATAAAATATGTTATTCTCAAGCGTACAAACAAAGCTAAAAAGATGCAGCCTCAAGTGAAAGACATAAAGTTATTTATATTTTTTATCAGCACTCAGGTTACCATCTATATGTTTTAAATTTATTCAATAACATTTTTAGTACGTATCTCATTGGGAACAACAGGCATTAGAACTTCAGTCTTATTCTCAAGTTTTTAGAAGACAAAATTAGGTTTGTTGCTTAAAGGCAACACTGGACCTTTAAGGGTTAATTTTGTTAAAAAGTCGTCCCGTTTTCAAGCAGCACGAGAGCTATTTAGGGACAGTCTATGTAATTTTCAATCTTGGGGAAATTATGAGGACGACATCTGAGCCGGTAAACAAAAACCTCGCTGTTTTTCTAGAAAAATTCTTATATTTACCTTAACGAATGCCTATTAATGTGGTGATTATGAGGTAATCTGTCGATTTTTTAGAAAATGTGAGAAATGAAACAATTTCCAGCCTTTAACGGATCAGCCTAGTTAATCCACAGATTACCGAGATAATCTACGCATTAACTGATTTCCACAATTTAACGGTAATATAAACTATATTAATTACACGCTATTATATATATCATAGTAAATATAAATTACAAATAAACTAGAATTCCGTACTTTAAAAAAATCTTGATTAATCTTTTATAATTTTTTCTCTTTCAGGTTAGATTTCCAAAACATTTTCAAAAACAATCTCTCAATTGAAAATGAATGACCACCTCGCCTATCTATTACGATCAGGTTTGCAAAGTGACCAACGGACGTATTCTGGTCAATTACGTCCCCTTCCTCCCTTACACAAAGAGAACTTATTTTCTCCTGATTCAGCAAACCCGAAAACTCCTCTACACATTGAATCCGAATTCGGATCTGGACCGTTACGTGTTAACACTAATACGATGTGATGAATTGCGGAACAGAGGATTATACACGCTATATATCATCCACTCCGTTGATTCACGTGACTATCAATAACTGTAACCGTTGTACTGTCACGTCGTGGGGGCATTTATGTTAATGGAGAACCCCTTGCACATCCCCCAACGTATCTTCTGCGAGGGGGAAGTGACGGTGATTAAATTGAGATTTTTTTTTCTTATGGTACGTCAAACCCGTTTAAATGATGTTTCGTCAAAGAGATGTTGCCTTCTTTTTTCAGTGTGTTTTTAGGAGAGAAACGATTAACATAAATATACCATTTCGTGCCAAAATGATTGCGATTCACCATCCTGCGATAAGATAGTAGTATCTCAGAATCGAGCTGCTTTACAATGATTTTGGGCTTCTAATGATTGAAGTATGGATATTGGGTGCGGGTGGTAACGCTGTTGAAAGAAGGTTTTCATGCAAATCAGAGTGTTGGGAATTCAATGTTTGCTAGAGATCATTTCATAATGGTAAAAGCTTTTTAATACCGTGTTTCAATACCAGTTGTAAATGAACTTTTGATAAATAATTACGGCAATGGAATACGCCTTGTTTAAGAATAAATATTTACAGGTTGTCCGGAAAAGGGGTACTTAAAGCAAGCTCTGGTAGTTATTTAAGTCATTGATTCTGGAGATAAATGCGTTAGGTCAAGAATTTTTGTTAACACTCTTCTTTATGTTAGTACAAAACGTCACCAATAGATGGAGTTAACATTCAGAAGATTCAGTCATTTGAAGATGGCTGGAAATCACAAGGAAATGCATATATGCACAAAAAATTACTGTGTGGGCAGCAGTGGCATCCTTCGGTCGATTGTTGTAGGGAATGCAGTAAGAGTTAAAATTTTGCACGATTTTCTGGCCGTCCTTAATGCTTTGGGCGATTTATCTGGAACAGGCTCGATTATGACAGACGAATATGGTTTCAACAGTGGCACAGTTTTCTTTGATTGGCTGCCTATGACGCCAGAATCTCACCTGTAGGTTACATTTCGTATTAATAAAAATTGCTGATTGCGCTCATTAGTCTTCTTCAAGAATAACTTAAATAAATGTTACGGTTTGTCTCCATTCCATTTTTAAAACTGTTATTCCTTATCTAGACACTCTGAAAGAAATCCCGTTATCATAATTATAAGGAGAATTTTTTCCTACATCCTGAGCAGATAGAATGTTGCATAATTGTTTTGGATAAATATGAATCATAAACTATGTAACACTCCGAAATTAGAAAAAAAAGTTTTGTTAGATTTTCATAAAGCATAACTCAAATAATTTTATAACAAATAATATTATAGAAAGAAGGCTCTAATGCAAGTAAATGTTTTGCGAAACCAATGATTTCTATTTTTCATTTCGTTAAATTCTTTGACCCATAAAATAATGATACATGCATCAGTTTGGACGTACTAATATTCGATACCATAATTAGAATATTAATGAAATTTAAAAGCTGTTACATGTCTTTATGTGCAACTATTGAATCATTTGAAATTTTTCAATTGATTGGCAGCTGCTGCAGTTGTAACGCCACCTAGCAGTGACATTTGCTACTAATACAAGGACCATGCAAAAAAAATTCAAGACCTAATTTATTATCACCTTCAAGAATAGCTTAAATTACTGTTACAGTTAGAAGTGGAATCCAGAACATGGCATAAAATTCTTCCATAAAATTTATCTGAAGATCTAATTGTTTATAAAAGTATGTTTCACTCACAATTATTATTCAGCTCTAAATGTTAAACATTGATTGGAAAGGGAAAAACAAAAGTACTTTCAGAATAGCAATTCCAGTATGTTAGTGTAAGCGTAAACCATCTTTTGAAACTGATTACCTAAGAAAGAGCAAATATAATAGGGAATTAAAATCATAATTCTTCAAATATATGATGAAATATTGGTTTCTAAGATATATAAGGTTGATGAATTCCTTGTTTAATACTTCATCACTTAATTTCCCTGCAGAAAAATGATCTTACAACTGGTTTCCAAATTTATAGAGGACGGCTACGACATTGTGGTAAGGCCATGACTTCAGAATTGAAGGTTTCCATTCGAAACAAGATTCCACCAAATATCCAACCTGCATGTGTACCTGGTGAATGTGCAATTTGGCGTCGTGTATCAAACTTCCTCCTGCAAGTGTGGAACAGAAATTTGGTGGGGAGGGTAATATCATCTGACTCTCATCATCTGACCATGAGTCAGAATTACAAGATCAGTCCTAAAATAGCCCTCTTGTTGCTTCAAAACTGTATATTAATACAGTGCTGTTCAAAATTATTAGAACGGACTGTTAAAATTCCATTTTTCGTTCATAAATCTTTAAAAACCTCATAATTTGTTATTTGTTTTGGTTTTCTCGTACCTTATTTCATCCTCCATAACTGCATATAAGTTTTTGTTATTTTATGAAATATCACTACTTCTTAGAAAGAATTATTGTTTTAAGCAGCATATTCTAGCTGTTCAAAATTATTTGAACGACTGGTGACGAAGGTTATATTTAAGTGATACGAATTGAATTTGTCTTTATTTTGGTAAATTTTAATAATTTTAACAGATTAATTTATTTGGTTTTTTTTGGTCTATGAAGTAGTTAAGACAACAGTAATGCTCAAGAGTTAAAAGATTTATCTTGATCTTCGCCACCGCAACAATGAAGACTGAGAGGATGGGATATCGTATGAAAACCGACCAAAAAGGTATAAATTGTCGATGTTGTGTATCTACTATTTGTGCAAGAAATGATGACTATCCTATAGAGAGTAAAACACTGAGGTGGAAATCTGATGGTATGGGGTTGCTTCCCTCTAAATGTGTTAGTGAAATTGTAATGATCAACGATAAAATTACTGTAAGTATGTACGTCGATATCATGTCCCAAAATCTGAAGAATTCAATCAGAAATTTGAGTGTGGGTCGACGATAATCTTTCAACGAGATAATGTCCTAAAACACTCGTCAAAGATTTCCAAAGATTATTTCTCAAGAACCAAGATTAAGATACTACATTGGCCACCGCAAAGACCAGACATTCATCCCATTTAAAATTTCTGGTCAATTTTTAATCAGAATTTCCCTTTTGAGGAGAGAAGAAATAAAAATCAATTTTTCGACACGGTCAAAAATGAATGGCGTAGTATCAACCAGGAGAACACGCAGAAACTGGTTTATAGCCTGAATCAAAGACTGAAAGCAGTGACTGAGGCCAAAGAATGCCCTTATAAACATTAAACGCCGATATTTTATTTTTAAAAATTGTTATGTTATTTTTTCGTAGTAAGTTTTTGATCATTCGAATAATTTTAAACAGCACATATTTTAGAGTTAAATGAAAATGCTCCAATTCTGAGTTATTTTGCGATAAAGTTTGAATTATTTGAAGTTTTTCCAATGAATAGGATTAAATTAATAATAAAACTAATATATTTTATATATAGATGAATAAATTTATTTTTTGTAATAAAAAGTGTAAAATTTTCTGTAGCATTCTAATAATTTTGAACAGCACTTTATATCTAAACTAAACAAACTTTATACATTACTTTGAAGTTAGCTGTATTGTTGGGATGTAATAGATAACATCATAATAACCACAGAGCTCAGTACCTTTGTACCTTTCAAGGGTATAAAATTCGTGATTATTGAATCTCTGAAAAAAGTGCAAGTCTCTGCAAAAGTGCAAAGTTACTGTGCAAGTCTCCTTCAAATGCTCCTTCACAATAAAGCCCTTCAATTTAACTCTGAAATATCATAGACCGGTTAAGATACATTCCATTTTGCCTCCTTTTCTTAAACCTCCTGAAATGATAACGAAACAATTGGAGAAACCCAAACAACTGGATTACTCAGATAGGGTATGTCATATGGAGACTTTTTCGTTTCTAAATGAATTACAGCTTGTTCCTATAGGACAAGAATCTTATGTCCCGAACGGAATATTGATGAGATGTCATGCAACTAAACAGATCTTGTCAGGATAATCATGCAAATCACTCTGCTGCGTGTTCTTTCATTGCATCTCTCTTATCTTTACTTGCCTCTCTCTCTCTTTCTCTCTCGTACTTGTTCTACATGCTCGTATTTTTGCTTCTTACAACAGTTCGTGAGTATCGGTTCACGATAACATTTGGCATTCTGGAGGAATATCTATTCTTCATGTAAATGATTCGGGTGATTATGCTGGAAGTGAATGTTTATATGCTCTTGTGTGATTGGATAGAGCCATGTTTGTGAATTCCACTGAATAAAGTAACCAGATGGGGAGAGGGTTCATTTTGTGTAAGAGAGGGATTGAATGCATTTGCTTAAAAATAGCGATGCCTTGTGTATAAAAAAAGAAGAAATCGAGGAAGATTTTACAGACAGCTTCTTTTAAAATTTCTAATAAAATTCGAACCCTAACAGATCAAAGATATTGTACAATATTTTTACCATATTGTTCATTAATTACAAAACTGTATAATTTCTTAAGAGTATAACAATTATTGTACATCTCAGGACCCTAATCAGTCCGCCTACAAGTATATAGATGCAGCGAACTTTTGGGACCTGTCTTAAAATTGTTTTTGCTTAGCGAGTCTTTCTTTTCATATGTAAATACGCTTTTTTCATCGTTTTTATATCTCTACATGTTTTTCGTTGATATTAAAACACTGTATATAAACTTTTTTTTGGTTTAATAAAATTTCTACACACCCTCATCGAAACTCCCAACCGGAGATTTTTATCTCTGGAGTCAGGGTGTGTCGTAGTGTAAAGTAAAGTATCTTGAGCTGCTTGAAGTGTGAGGTAATTCTGATATTTTCAAAAAAATATAACAGTTATTTTCAAAATGAATAATAGAATAAACAGAAATGAATGATGTTTGAAGAAACTTTAAAATTAAGAGGATGGATAGTTCAATTCATTCTGTTTTTTCCGCATTTTTTTCGAAAAACAATTTCTGTCTGTAACTATGTTTTTATTAACGAAGTGTGCATATTTATTATATCAAATATCACGATTCTTTATGAAACAGGAACTATTTGGAAGGGCTTGTAACTGTTTGCGTTTTGAAGACTTACACTTCATTTCGGAAACTCCTATTTTTAGTATCTAAAAGTTTTTGTACCCAACGCTTATAGTGCGAAAAAATTCATATTTAGACATTTTAAAACAACAAATAATCGAAAACATTAAAAAGCTATATATCAAAAAGGAATTATATAACCTGCCAAAAGTTTTAATTTTTTTAAAGTTTGAAAATTAAAGCCACAGTAATTTGATATTCAAAAACAGATTATCCATCTGTGGGAATATATATCCTATGTGAACATTTTAAGAGAAAAATAAAATAAAAGCAAGTAAATCTTAATACATAGCAAAAACATCAATATTTAACTTTGGAGAAGCTATTTGTATTTCTGAGCGCATCTAAGAAAACAAAAAACGGGAATAAAACTTATTTCCAAATAATTGTTTTATGTTGAATTCGAAAAAAAAGAATATTTGTAATGAAAGATTTTAACTACTATCTTAAAACCGTAAAATGCACATTTACGTTTTTCATAAAAAAAAGTTTCGATTTCATCAACCGTTTCTGCTGAGCTTTCAATACACATCCCATTCCATCTGGATTTTATTAAAGTAATTATTTTCTGGTTAAATTATTAGTACCGAAAGGATTTCTGGTGATTTAGTTATACATTCTTTAAATTTTTATTTCATTTTGCTTAGGACGCATTTCATGCATCATCCGCGCACTGTATCTGAAGTTTTCACATCATCTGTTGCTCGTTTTACAAAGTGGCAGAGATTTATCGGAAAACTATTTAAAATTGTCTCAGCACTAGAATACGCGTATTCACACATCTTAATTAGTGTACCAAAAATCGGCCGCAAGAAAAATGTGATCTTCTGTGCAAAGACAGAATTCATTTCTTTCCACTCCCTTCGCTTGAATGAACTGAATCAAGAGACCAGAAATCGAACGTTGCACCTCATCTGTCAGTTCTTTGTCTTATGACCGCAGATCAATCCCTTGGGGGTGGGGGAGAAGTAAAGAATTCCTCGTCCACCCACTAATCCCCCTGTAGGGTGGTCATTTGGACGAACAAGAAAGTCTTCCCTAGGGTCCTGGAGAAAGTACAATACCTTGATGAGGCTACAGGAGGGGGGTGGGCCCAATCAAAAATGGGTCCCCGCAAAACCACTGACGGTGTTAGGGAACAATTGGGGGTGGGGATGTGGTAAGCCGATTTGGTATCAGATGTGTCACTGGGAAGTCCTGCTACATACTGACAACAATGGAGACGGTAATCTTCGGATTTTCTGGCTGTGGCCTTGAATTCAGGGGGATGATTGCAAGTTATTGGGGTGTCAAAAGTGTTTGTTTTTCGATGAACAGGGTCATTAGGCAGTGTATTGTGTGTTTTGTGAAGCAGCAGGATGGCGTTATGAGCTTAGTAGAGAAATGTACTAAAATTTTATATTTCGTTTCTGTGTCTGCACGAAATGTGATTAACTGAGCATTAAACTTTTAATGAAAGGTCAGAAGAAAGATAAAACAGACGATATTACTTTTAAAATTTGCAGTATTGTCTAGTTATGAGTAAGTCATATCTGGAGACATTTAATTTGTCTTATAAGATAGCGCAATGATAGACATTGAATTTCCGCTGTCTTGAAAAGTGCTATTATTGATATCTAAATCTTCTGAGTTCTGAAAAGATATGTTGCGGAAAGCTTCTATAGTCTTCAGGTAATTTTTCTTTCACAAGTTAAGTTGGCAATAGCTAGAATGCTACGAAACTGTATAAAAGACAATTGTATAGTTAAATCTGCCAGTCTGCTATTTTCCAAAATAAATGCTAATTTATGTCACCTTTCTGATTTATTAATTTCTAGACCTACCAAAACAATGTCTTTTCTGATTAGGTTATGCTCTATACAGGAGAGAGTGATTGAATTCGAACCTCGAAGAAAGACAAACGACTTCTAATAAGAATTTTTAACTTTTAGGACATAGAACTAAAAACCAAGTAGACATGGTCGTTTAATACCCAGCACAATACAATGCAGCAATAGTTAAGCCTAATTTTCAGCAATCTCAGTTTGTGATATACAAAGTACTGGGGTTTAAACTGCGTTTTATTATTTTGAAAAACTGTGCCGATGAGATCAATATCTTTGAAAGAGTGTTAAGATTCTATTCATATAAATCAGTGTAGAGATGATGATATCTATTCACTAATATTTTGGAGAGTTAATGCAAAAATTTACACTATGTCTAGACATTTCATTAGATTTTTCTTCCTGATTAAACAAAAATATAAAGTAGAAATATTTTCCTTGAATCTAATAGAAATGCCATTCACACTTTGAAGAAATAAATCTCCAATAACTCAAAGCAAATAAAAAGCAATTTCAGAATCAATTCATCCATCTCTGCATCTACGCATGAAAAGAGTGTATTTATCATTTAGCCTTATTCGTACAGCCTTTTGTTAGCTAAGATAAATCCTGAAGTACAAAAACATATATTTTGTATTGCATTTAGACGCATTTAAAAAAATCTGTAGCAAAAGTAGAATAATAAACACTGAAAAACAATAGCTATTAAGAAGATAATTTTATGGTAAACATGTCTGCTATTCACTGAAGGAAAAAAACGCTTTCCTATGAATATATTAGAAAACCTTCATGTTAATTTTCTAAATAAACGAATAAATCAAAATTTTGAATTTAAAAAAAATTCTTAACATAATGGTTGCGACTTCAAATTTTACTAATATGCAAAGATGCGGAAAAAATTAATATTTTCCAAGAACAGAAACCTGTCAGCTAAGAAATAAAACTTTTTGTAGGATATGATATTTCCCATTTTTCATTCTTCAAACGGACAGCATCTGTTTCGAAAGACCCAAATAAAAATCTTATTATCGTCAGTCTTTTTAAAAGCAAAACAACCCTATTGTATTCGATAGAAAATCCATATCGATTCCGAATAACCGATACATAATTACAGAATTCTAATTAACCTTATGCCCGATATCTAGGAAACACAAATATAAAAATCATCGATATTTCATTCTAAAACAGCGCATGAGAAATAAGTACGTTTGACCCAAACGGTTGTTATTGCACGTTTTCCCTTGCAGTGGTCAATAATCGTTTGAACGGGATAAAAATATGCGTGATGCCATTAGTTGCTGGTAAATGTTTCATTTATTTTTTTTAAATCTTAAAAGTTCTCAGAGTTTGGAGTTTTTGGTTTCTCTTTTACCCGCAAAACAGCTGTAAAAACTTATTTAAAACAATTTTAATTGTTTAAGTTTTAATTATTTCAATCGTTTAATGTGAATTATGATACAAACGCTTTTAAATGATGATGGTAATCAATTTTATGCATTTGAATAATCAAATTTTCGAACGATTGCGGAATTATGAATTGCACTGAGAATATAAATGTGTGGGCTCAACGAGCATACTTCGGTAGTTAAAGGAATGTTTCCTCATATTACACATTCATTGTTTGATTTTCTATACACCTCTTCCGAACATTAGCTGTATTTTTTGTGGGGGGGGATACTGATTTCAATCTTCTGCATACGGACGAGTTTTCTGATTTGTTTATTTTGGTTTCACAGAACTTCCGAGGTTAGGGCTCACTTCCGTTTTCCAGTAACCCTGCAATTTAAGAGATCGCCAAATTCAATTGGATTCCATATCAAGGATTTTGATTGGAGATTTTGAGATGGAAAGGACAACTGATACTAGAGCGATGTTAACTACAGAACAAAATTGAAATTATAAAAAAACAGCTTCCTTTTATTAAAAAATAGTATAAATATTTTATGAATGATTAATTCAAAAAGAAAAAGTGAAGCATTAACGCTCTACAGTGGGTTTTATGTTTTTATTATTGATTCTTAAACTTACATATTATTTTGTGATCTTTTAATGCTTCTCCAACATCCAATTTCCTTAAATTTTCTTGTTCAACAACTGTTGAAAATATGTGCAGTTTTATATTTATACAATTTTGCTAATCATTATTATGCATATTATGGACAACTGAAACTGGAGCGAAGTAAACTGCATAAAGATTAAAAATTTAGAATAAAACTTTCCTCTTCTTAAAAAAAATATAATTTTTTTATAAATCATTAATTAAAAAATATCAAAATATTAATTGTCTTCAATAGCTCTCTCTTTTAGGTTTATTTTTATAGTTTCCGAAATTTACATATTATTTGTAATCTTTTTGTGTATGTGTGTGTACTATGAAAATATATACAGTTTTAAAGTTATACAATTTTGCCAATTCATTATTGTGCGTATGTATTTAATCTATCATTATTATGTTGGCGCAGCAAGTAACATGCACTTTAACATGTTCTTCCACGATTAAGATAAAAAGATTTTTGACTCGTGTATGGAAGAAAATGTTAAGTGCAAAAAATTATTAAATCATTATTATTAAAAAAGCTATAATCATGTCAATAAGAATAAAAAATATTTGGATGCTTTTACGTCGCTAAAGTGTTGAAACAGCAAAAATTGAGTGAAAAAACAAAAATAATTAACCTCTAAACTTTAAAACACGTTTTCTCAAATTCGTTTAATTGTCACTTAACATGTTCATCCACTCAGCTCTTCAATTATGACAACCTATCCACAAAATTAAGCTCTTATTTTAAGTAAACATTGAGAGCTACAACAATAGGAAGTTGAAAATTTATATTTTCAAAGTAGCCATAAGCCAGAACATTAGATAACTCCACTTTAAACATTAATTACTATCTTCAATCAGAGTGTTGAAATTTGGAAAATTTCCATTGAATTAACATTATCACCGGAAGTTGATGAGTAATACGGAAGTCCTACTTTACCTTAAATAAACAAAACATAAAACTCTTCCAAACGTGTTATGATATAAATGCTTCTAAATTATTATAGTAATCAATATGATTCCTTTGAAGAATAAACATTTCCCTTAACTACTGAAAGGTGAACTGAGCTGGGGAAAGGAATGGGTGCGTATTTCAATTGTTCAATATTCATACCTGATTAATTAAAGGAATGATTCTTCATGCTACCTTGCATGCTTTCTTTAATATTCTTTTGAACAACTACTTTGAGAATTTTCTGAGCATTTACTGTTTATGTGATTTTTTTTATTATCATGTCTTCAATAATGTCTTCTTTTCCCTTTTACAGATAGGAACATAGTATATGCCAGAAGACTTTCACGCATCTGCTCGTCTTTTTCAATTTATTCTGCATGTAGCAAAAAAATGCATCTTCTTGGAAAATTTAAGAGAAATAAAATATAGATTAAGTAGATTGGTGCTGTCTTTTCATTTTTTTCTCCCCCACTCAAGATAAGAAAAAATTCTACGAAGTCTAGTAAGTAATATTTATGGCAAATTAGGTGCTATTACCGCACATTTCTTTAAGAAAGTGGTAACAGTTATGTTTTATTTCGAAACAGAATCCGATGATAGCTGTTTTAATTTAATTTTGTATTTGATTATTAGAAAGAAAACTTTTTCGTTAAAAACAGCTATTTTTAACATTTCAACGTTTTTGTATCCATCACTATACAGCGACTTTTAAAGATGAAATATTTTTAAATAAGTTCAAAACTCAAGAGCAAAATTCTGTAGATAATTATAAAATAATATTTTTTAAAGTTCTGAACTTCTTCTTTATAATTGAAAAATGAGCCATTGGACAATTATTGTATCCAATGACTACTGACTCCTTTTTAACCACAAAAACATATCCTTAAAATTTGATAAAAGAAAGCTTCGTACTTAGATTTATTTAGAGCTCCGCTCGCGTTTATTTGTTCCATACATATGAAAGAAAAGGCAAAATGCATATACTTTTACATCGTAATGTTTTTGAGTTTTAATATACAATCCCTTAAGAGGTTTTAAGACCCTCTATTCTAAATAATAATACCTAATTAATTACTACTTTAAAGGTTTCCGATAAACGACATTTTTAGTCTGAGCGTTTGGATATATATGCAAAGATTGCTTGAAGTCTTACCCCAGAACTTGGGAGAAACATGGAGTTTCTAACTTGATAACGACAGCTTTTTTTGGCATCATTTACTCATCCCAAATGATAAGTTTGCAAGATTTTTGGACAATAGCCTTTTCAGACCTTTTGCTTGTATTGCATAAAGGATTCTCAGTGTGAGCTATGACCACAGGTAACTGTAACGACGAACGTGCTGTGCTGCCACTATCCAAAACTCTTATAGCTATTCTTGATGAAGTATATGACATTTAGAGTGAATTTCAATAAGGATAAAATTAACTAAAAATGTTTTTTTAGTTCTACATGAGACTTAAAGTAAGAAAGGCTCACCACTCTCTTCAGCAGTTAACAGCGTATAAAATAATGGCAATCTACGCCATAACAACGTTTCCTCATTACTTCATACGCTGTTGGCTAATGCTTTGTTAGTCAAGGTTTATTTGTTCCCACCATATCTTGCAAAATATTCACATCGTAGTTTGCTATATGTTACAAATCTCTGTTCAAAGCATCATGTATTGACTTGTAAGCATGGGCAATCCACGCCGTAACAATGTTTTCCACCAATTTATAAGCATCTTGATATCAACTGCTTCTAAAAACCAACAATTGCAAAATTCAACAACGTTCAAATAAGTAGTGCTCACGATAGAATGTCAACTGGAATAATTTTTGAAAAAAAATTGAATAATTTTATATTTTCGTAAAAATATATAAAATATGTGTTTGGTTTATATTTTGTGATCCGCATTAACATCTTACTGTAATAAAAGTCTTGATATCCTAATGATATGACAGTAATGGGTAACAGGGAAAATATTTCTGAATTCTAGATTCTACGAAGGTAAAAAGAGACTAAAAATTTGTAATTAGAAAATGTAAAGCTAAAAGGAAATGAAAATGGAAATGTCAAAAGAAAGCAACTTAATTTTAACACAAGCAAAGGCACGTGACAGATTAAACAGGGAAATTGGTTTAAAATGACAACAAACGAAAACGTTATAAATTGTGTTTAAAATAATTTTGAAGAGTAATTAAAAATCAAAGAATGGCCAAATTTGTTTCTAAATAGACATTGCATATTTTATATATAGATTCACAACGGAATAATTGGATTTTGAGCTCTGATGATATGAAAATAATTGTTAACAGGGAAAAATAATGCTTAAAATATGGATGTTATTGAAGGTAAAAAAGACCTGTTGTTGAAAAAGTAAAGGTGGAAGGAAACTTCTTTTTTGTCCGCCGATAAGTTTTATAAATGTGATTTTAAAGGTGTTACGAGAAAACTGATAAACTTAAAATAAAAACAAATAAACTTATAAATAAACTAACATCTAATTGAATGAGATCAAGTAAAAATAAACAGTCATTTGAAAGACATATAAGCATTAAAAATTTAAAAGTGCTAAATCTGAGAAAAAATTAAGGCAAACTACAGAAGAAATTTCAACGATTTTAAAAAGCAGTCTTTAAAGATTATTTACAGAGAGTGCATAAAAGTTACGAAATTCTGCGTGCGAAAGAAAAAGTTTAAAGAAAGCAACTTATCTTTATCATTGGCAAAAGCACGAGAGTAGCAGATGTGATTAGGTTTAAGATTACGGCAAACGAAAGCATTGTTACAAACTGTGTCTAAATTAATTTTTAAAATTGATTATAAATGAGAAAAAAAAGTCGTACATGTGTCACTGAAAACCTATTTTTTTTAAATTTTAAGATGATGTAAAAATAGTTTCTGTGCAATGATACGTTCCCAAGTTATAGCAGAAAAACGTTAAACTTTTTAACCCCTTTAGGAAGGGCTAGCAACTTTTTAGTAGAGTAATTAATCCTTCTAGGTGCTATGGAACATTTGTGCCAAATTTTGTTCTAATCTATCAAGGAGTTTGGAATTGTATAGGGTTCAAAAGACAACCACATAAACAGATATTGAATAACGAAAATAACTATTGTTATTTTTTTCTAGTATTTGAACCAAGGTTTCATCGATGTTGCACACTTACAATTTCTTTTTATCTGAATTCAATCATTTAAAAATTTAATCCATTTAAAATTTTAGAATGAGAAAGCTTTATTAAAAATATCTGTAATACAGAATACAATTATAACTGAAATTGACAAAAAGATGTAACAAAGTAATTAAAATACCAAATAAATCTATATAAATACGAATGCAAATTTCATATCTTTCTAAGTTAAAAAAATTATATTCTTTTTCCATTTTTCAAATTCTAAACTCACACTCCAGTTTTAAAAGAACTAAAATCGTTGTCGACCTTTACAGAAAACCAACTAACTAATTAATCATTTCTTTCATAATTCCATTTATTCCCCTCGGTTAATTGAGTCTTACAATCGGAAAACATTTCGAAAAATTATTCTAACTATCGGTTGTTGTTGGGGTTTTTTTGTATTCAGTTCAGAAAAGAATCATATTTTCTATGCATTTTCCTGAATTGTGAGCTGACATTTATTTATGCAAACTACTTCTTTTTTTATTTTGTTAATAAGAAGCCTTAAACAACTAACTAGATGTCTGGTGAGTCTATTCTTATATTCTAAATATTTTCTATTCTTACATTCTAAATATTTCAATACTTTTTTATATTTGAAAAATAATCTGTCGACAGATATTCAAAGCAATAGCATCAGTCGTATTACAAATTCTTAATTTTAATATATTTCAAATTTAAAATAGCTATTTAGAGTAATTAAAACCGAAAACAACAACTAAAATAACAAACACTGTTTAAACATAATAACATAATTATAACTAAGAACCAAAACATAAATATATATGTTGAAAACGAATATATGTTTCACATTTTTAAGGAGGAAAATATAATGTTTTTATAAGTATTTGACACATGTTTTCAGCGATGCCATATAAATAATGGTTTCTTAATCAAAGTTCGTTTTAAGATTTTAATTGGTGGAACGTTATTGAGAAACCATAAATACTGAAAATAACAGCTGAAGGAATTATAAATCAAATATTAAACAATAAATAATAGAAATTAAATGAAAATATATTCAAATCCGCATATATTGTATTCCACAATTAAGAAAAAAAGCTCTCTTTGTTTGTTTGTTTTTTCAAACTTCCTTCTAAAATTTTTAAATAATAAAAATCTTTGCCAGTCTTCACACAGCAACACACTAAATAATTAATCACTTCGTTAATAAATTCATTTATTCCTTTTCGTTAATTGAGACTTTCAGTCGGCAAATATTTCGAAAAATTATTCCGAAAATCGATTTTCCGCCTTCGGTTCCTAAAAGAATTGGATTTACCCAGCCTTTTTCCCCTTGCAACTTGCGCCACTTTCCATTTGGTGAGGCGCAACCTAGAATTTAATACGATAGATCGGGAAGTTTTAATTAATAGTTCACGCTGAACATTCACGGGTTTGGGGTTCGCTCAATATCTTTCATTAGGAGTGTTTGTCTAGTACTAAGTGGCGTGACAGGAGGCTGGCCTGGACGCCAAGAGGTTATAATTTTAAACACGGTTCCAAGTTTAGAGGTTCAATTGGCTTGTTTCTGCTGGGAAAGTTTCCCGGTTAGTTTGATAAACAAGATTCCTAGAATAATCCTTCAATTATTATTTTGATTTAGATAGTTAATGGAATACGAAATCCGCCTTCATTTACATAGTTTTAGTAAAATGAGTTATGTTAACTGAAAGAGTTGTCTGCAAGATTGTTGTTTATTTATTCTAGTGAATTGAAAATAAATCTTACACCGTTTTATCGGATTTCTTTTGATTCATTAAAAATCGCAAATACAGTACTAGTTAAATTTATTCTAATTTCATCGAATGATTATTTATTCTTGGATACTGCGACAACTTAAATTGGCAGTACTGAGAGAGAATTTATTTAAAATTTATCGGTGTACTTGAGCAGAACTTTTCAGACTACTATTTGATACTGCTATGTTAATGATTTATGCTATCTTAACTGAAAGAGATGTTTGTAACATTGTTATTTATTTATTCTGAAGTATAGAAAATAAATCTTACACCATTTTATCAGATTTGTTTTGATTAATTAAAACTCTCATCAGAAATATACTACTAACTGGATTTATTCTTATCTTATCAATAGCGTTGTGATTTTTTTTATTGTTGTATAATACGACAACTTAAATTGACACTACTGAGAAAGTTACCAGGTGTGAAATAATCTTGGTCATGATCAGAATTTATTTCTAAATTTATTTATATACTTGAACATAACTTTTACGACTACTACGTATTTGATATTCTGTACAATGAAAATCGATATTTCAAAAGAAAGATGTTAGTTTCCTGGCGTTCTTTCTATAACATTAAGATACGTAGAAACACATATAACGTCATTCACTAATATGGTGGTCGCTAGTAGCGTACCAAGTACTATTAACGTAAGTTGTCACCTACTACAGTTATATGGTCTACTAAAAACAATCGCATTTCTTCTAAATCAATGTGCCAAGGAAAATGATTTTAAAGTAACATAAAAGTAAAATGTTTAGAAGTCTATAATTCTGACTACAACTGTGTATTTTCATTGGAGCCCACAAAAGGATTTATTTAGATCTTAAATGTTTAAAATATTGTTGTTCTGAAATATTCGAAAGAGATGACTCCTAACTAAAAGTGCGTTGTTCCAAACACCACCTCCATCCAACGCTCAGGACACGCTATACTGTTTGCTTTTCTTATCTCTATACATTCTAACAGACGTGTCCATTCTTTTCATTCCGTTTTCAGTAAAAGCAACCATAGAAAGGTATACGGGCAGCACACAAAAACACCACTTATGGCTCTCTTCGAGAAATCAAAATATTCATTGAACATAACATACCCTCCCCTGATTCTATATGTAAAATCGTCTTTGCTCCATTCAAATTGAGATTTATTCCCGCATACCGCTCGCACTTTGAGAACAAAAATATAATGCGTGATCATATAACATCAACAAGAATTGCTAGAATGAAAGACCCACATTCCCTATCCCTGGCTTTTTATCCGCAGCACACACATCTGTATTCCACATTTAAGAACCATTCCTTACAAGAAGCACACGGCCATGAAAAATATATTGTTTCTTTGCTCTCAAACCGAATATCTATATGTCTACCCAGAAATGTATATGTGCTTATCCATAAGGTAAAAAGTGATGATTTTCTTTTACCCTCCGAGACAGATATAAAGTGTATTCAGGCATTCTTAAAAGAGATTAAAATGGAACACTTTTTGGATCCAAATGTTTAGGGAACCAAAGCTGCTGTTCAGGGAATCGTCCAGAATAAAGAATAAAAAAACTTTCGGTTAAACTTACAAAGGCTTCACAATAGCTACTTTTATTCCAAAGTTAGAATACTATAATATTGAATTCTCACTTTAGTAAAATAATATCCAATGGAGCATTCTGCTAAATTACTTAAGTGCTTTAAAACATTTCATTCAGAAATATCTACGATAAAACAAAGAGAAGCATTTGAATAAACATTTTCAGTCATCCTTAAATTTCATTCTTTTCCTGTAATATCCGTTTATGCAATTTGATTTCCTGAAAAGTTCCGAATCTAATGAAATCAATAGTCATTTTTGGACCTGTACCTGTAGTTTGATTTGGATGGTGAGTTTTTAGTCATTAGTTTTGTAATTAAAGAACAGGTTAATGAAATCAAGCCATTTCATTTAATATCTCTTCTTTAATTTGCTATGAAAATGAGAATTTAAGAAGCTTGTTGGACCTTTTTACGTTAATGTTTGAATGGAATTTTTGCCGAATTCATATTATTGGGTAATGGTAAAAGTAGGTAACTTCATTTTACACAAACTTTGATTTCACTAAGGTCCCGCTACGCCTAAAATCCGCCTACGTTGGAAATCGATTTTCGTCCAAAATTCACGAAATTTTCTTCAATATTTCATCTGAAACATTATACTTTCTGGTCTCCAAAACTGTTTTTATTTCATTTCTACGACACCCAGAAAAAAGACTAGAGACTCTTTTGGAAACCTCGAGAGCTGAAAACGAAAAAGGCAATAGAACGATTAAGAAACAATTTTCAGTATTTTTAACCATATAATTAATATTCTCTTTAATTTATTGTTTATTACAATTATTTATGTCTTGTTAATTAT
The DNA here is from genome assembly GCA_013235015.1 of Araneus ventricosus. NCBI lineage: Eukaryota > Metazoa > Arthropoda > Arachnida > Araneae > Araneidae > Araneus > Araneus ventricosus. The sequence goes on from BGPR01015108.1 coordinate 36,340, forward strand.
TTTTTAATGTTTCCAAAAGAAAATTGGGCCTATATTCAGAAAATTAAAAAAATAAACACAAAGGGAAGGAAGAGAAATCTGTCAGACAATTTTATTGCTAAACTTCAAAACTATTATGGGATAGCCATAAGAAACAACACAAACAGCTTAGGTGAATGGATAAGCTCTATATTGGCAACTTTTTTCATGTTTTCTCTAATAAATTTCAACTAACGCATTTACAGAGTCTGACGGGCACTGACAGTAACAGTAAGTACTGACAGTAAGCTTACCTGTAACAAAGTTGCGTGGGGAAAAAATAAAAAGGCTAAAAAGAGTAAAATCATACAGGAGGTAAAGAAAGAGGATGTAATGTATAAATGTGGTGAATTTTAAATAAATTACTGCATAAATTTATATTTAAAAATCTGTTTTTGTACTTTAAACGTGTTTTTCTCAAAACCGAAAATTTCATAAAATTCCCATACCTGTGTCATGATTAGGACATAGATATTAGAATTAGTGATTCTAGTTATTAGATTCCAGATCATTCTCAAGACAAACGTGTTTAAAATATCCCCAACATAATTTATTTGAAATTGTATCGATATAATTTTATTTTAATGTGTCACGCGTTTTTGTAAATTTTTGTTAGATTTCACTCTAAAATTTCACTTTTAAAATCTGTGATAGTTGAAAAGTTTTTTGTTGCTTAAATTAAAGTTTTTATTTAATAATGATTATAAAATGTTATTGAAAGATTTATTTGAATGATATTTCTCAAATTGGTACCCGAATGTATGCGGAATATTTTCTTTTGTCCGGGTATCATAGAACTTTACATACAGATCAGGTACCGAGAACAATAATATTTCTTTTAAAATATTTGAAACAGAGTTTATACTTATCTTTGTAACAACTGTGATTAGTCCAGTCAACGAAGGATTTGAAAAAAACATTAAAACATATGGTTTTGAAAATTGGTACACATGTTCGTGAGGGGCTTATGATGAACATACTAAAAGTCCCCGGTCCTGGTGGGTGAGCTCGGTGCAATCATGGATTTCATAACCCCCTTTTTAGTTATTCCTGAATATCTCGAAAAGTCTTCAATTTTTAAATCATATGTAATCAGCAAATTAAAGAGCGTAAAATTCCATACAAACACATGCTTTAATTTTG
>BGPR01015109.1:3176-18576 GCA_013235015.1 Araneus ventricosus
AAATACAATACTTTCAGAAGTTAATTATCAATTATTCGATTAATGCTAATTAAATTTTGTTACCGAACAAGATTCCATCTGGTAGTGGATTTGAGAAAAAATAATTACAAGATTCGAAAATAATTATGGAGCTAAATTATGATATTCAAGAATAACTTCTAAGATCATTTCGCTCTTTTATGATTTTGTGTAGACCTCAAGATTTTTAATAAAAATAACTTTTTACTATTTAATGCACCAGACAATTTTTAAACTTTTCTTATTTACATTGTACAAAAACGAGACATCTTTATTGCAACTTTAAATTTATTAAGGAAATATCTTCCCTAATTGGCAGAATTTCATTTAGCATTTCTTATTTGAAATCCTTAGCCAAGGATCTGTCCGAATTAATTACAGATGAAAAGAATCGACCGGAACGCTATCGGTCGATAGGCGATGACTATTTCCATTCGAATAGGCATTTATTAAATTCCTTCTGCATCTTTGAATTTGGAAGAGATTGTATAAAATTATGACTCGCTTAATAACCCCAGCTACCACGCGCCTCAAACCCACTGTCCAATCATGGCCTGCGTGTCCCTGAACGCAACACAAAATATTAATTTCCGCCCGAAGCCGACCGCTGAAGCCAGGAGGGGGGGCACAGACACTGCTGTAGCATGTTCCCCAAACCCCTCCTGCCAACAGGAAAGTGCATGGTCAATGCAGGGGAAGTGGGCAGGGGGGTTGAGCCAGCTAGTTATCATTGACCGAGTCTGATTAATTTCCGATGTATCGATCAATGCGACGAGAAACAGGTGTTTCCTGTACCCTTTGTGCAAGAGCTGTCACGAGCACTTGCTGGCTGTGCTTATATACGTCACTGCACAACAACCGTGCCCATTGGTTGCTGCTTTGTTTCTTTATTCTGCCTCCAAGTCCAACAATACTAATAATATAAACATAGGAGTGGCTTAATGTATTAATAGAAATGCAGGAGTGGTGCTGCTATAAACGAATCTTTTGTGGTGTCTGGAGGGTGTAAATGGAAGTGGATTACTGGCAGCCCGATTTATACAGATTGGGTTAACTCCTCCTATGTTTAAGACAATAAACCATTTTCGTTCTGTTGAAGTGGATTTGTTATGGCTAGGTTTGGACGTGAATGTGGAAAATAAGTGTCGCATAGAATGGTTAGCAAATTTATTTCCGTTGTATGTGTGCAACCTGTGTAAAGTTCTAAGCAAGGTTTCCCTCCAATCATATAGAGAAATCAGTATGGCACATTAAAATGCTTGTCTGTGCGGAATTTAGTATTGATCTTCGCAAGCACGAACTTTTGCAATGCAATTTAATTCCATTTTAGGCTTAAAATCCATATGATGGTGTAAACCAATACAAAAAAATTATCAAAAGTTATATCAAGAAATGATTATTCCACATAAAACTGTTTTCTTTTAAATATACTACCTCTGTCCCATAATAATAGTAGCAAGTGAATATTTCAATGGGAATTATTGGCAAATGTAGCTGTAGGTTATGTTGTAACGCAGAATTGCGAAGCCTTCAATCAAAATCAATGTTTCATGACATGTGCAATTTGTTTTGACACATCTTCGAAATTTTAGGTTAACCTAATTATTACGAATTATAACTTTTTCTAATTTAACTAATGCGAATATTGCAACAAATTATCGCGAGGTAATTTGAAAAATCTGCATTCTGAATTAAATTTTTATTGCTGTAAAAAGTTATGGGAATCATAGATCAAATAATATTTTCTTTTAAGACTATTACGAAATATTTTGTCATATATAACATATTTCTGTATGATGTCTGATTATATGTAATGTTCCTTTTGTTTGATTTACTTCTTCAGTTTCTAGTGAACTGAAATTTTGTAAGTTAGTTTATCAGCATTTGCAACCCGTACTTTTCCCCTGAAAACCGAAAATGCTTCTAGAAGCTGCTGGAAAGCAACTTTTACAGAATTAAGCAGTCTTGAAAAGGCCAAAATTGGATAACCGAAAATCTTCTCTTTTCTGTTGTGGTCTTCTGTACGAAAACCAATCGATATTTATAAAAGGCAATGTTTGTGTGTGCGTGCGATGTCCAGACGAATCTAGAGCACTTACAACCATGAAATTTGGCAAACAGGTAGTCGTAATGGTGACTCAATGCACCTCGAAGCCAGAATTTTAAAATTTAATCTTGAAATGTTTTTATTTAATGTTTTGTGTTGTTTTGGGTGATTTTTCGCACTAATTTCTCAATAGAATGATTTCGGATACTTGTACGCAACAAATAGATACGCCATCGGAAAGAGTAAACGATTTGCATTCTATTGAAGGTTGTTTCGTACATCTAATGTAATTTACTGAGTTTTGAGAAATTTTTGAAAAGTAGTCTATTTTTTGGTAATTTTTTATTCGGATTTCTTGAAATTCTCGCATCCGACGTTCTAATAAAGCTATCATTTTCAATTTTTTTCAGCTAAAAACTAGAACGTTTCTGTCGGATTTAAAACATGAACGTTTAAAATATCTTTTTCCGTTATTTATTAATCAATTTTTTCCTGGTCAGTTCAAAGAGAATTTTCTTTAGAAAGCATTCTCCTGCGGAACTTCCTTCGGAACCTTCCCAACATGCATTGGTGCAATTTCATTGGCTGACAGTGCAGAGCGCATAGTACGTCATAACCTTCAACTGAAATTACTTCGATTAATATTTCCGGCAGTGTCTTAACGTGTTTGTCTCATATATTTTGCTTGCTGTATAATAATCATTTTCACGTTGCAATTTTTTAATATTATTTCGGATTAACGTACCCTGTATTGTTTTTCTACATTTTGATTTTGTTTTCAAAACTTTCGTGGGCGTTTTTTTCTTCATTTTGTTGAAGTCCTGATTCCACGGGCAACGCCGTGCGCGTACTGCTAGTAAGATATAATTATGAATCTTTTGGGAAAATTTAGTTTTCACGTAAGTTGTAGTTTTTTTCGAGAATATGTTTAATTTCTGTGACAGCTGCTTGGATATATATAAACTCTTGCTAGTTAAATTGTGGATCTAACGAAGATTACCACTGTTGAAAATTGGAATCTTTTGGATTTTTATCTAGAGGATAAAAGCTTTTAATTATACAATGGGGGATTTCCCAAAACAACTGCCAGCAGTGCTCCCAGTTCCAAATTAGCTTCGGGCAACAATATAAGCGCTTACTGCTACCCTTTGTAGTAGCGGTTCGTCAGCTAAGAAACAAGCAGTGATGAAAAGTTATATCAACCTAAGTTGTAGGAAGTTTTGTTCCGATTATTTTGGAATATACTGATGATATACTAAAAATTGATAGTTTTTGAGTTATATGCATAAAACTGGAAAAATATTTGTTTTATGTTTTCTTGCTATAACTAAAATTCCAACAAAAATTATTGGTGGCAAACCTGAGATTCGTAATCAGCACCCAAACGAACATAAAGAAACAAAAAATAACTCCAGAATTGTACAAAAGTACTCCAGAAATAACTCCTCCAGAATTGGATTCAAGAAAACGACTTAACATCTGAACTACTGAGAAAAAGCGAAAAAGAGACAAATGAGGAAGTAGTGCCAAATGAGAGCTGAAAAAATGCAGCTCAAATGAATGCAATTTCAAGCGGAGAAAGGGTTGCTTTTCTCCCGCTTCGCGTTGCTCTTTGCGTTAACATCGGATCCGTAGGAGGGGCAAAACTTGATGCAGTTCTGGTCTGCCTCTCTGTTAATTCTTGATTGATTTTCCGTCTTCTTTTTACATTTTAATTACTTTTTTGACATTTTCGTTGCTCTCTGAATGCTCAAAGTGGGAAAGTAAGCCAATTAGAATGAAAACGAAAATACAATCTTTTAAAATAATTTCAGTAGGGACTGCAGCTCTGCAGCTCTTATGGTCGAGCCGCCACTGACCCCTTTGTATAAAGGGAACAACACGACAAATTGTCACTGTCATATCGCAATGTCGAAAACCATTATTTTATCGATACAAAATCCTTTCATAGGTGTCTTGTATAGCTATTGTATAGATTGTAGATACATTTGCTCACAAATTGTTGTATATTTTCACCAAACTTCATATGACATAAGTGGTTACAGCTGTTACTTTTTATATATGGTTTTTGACATAAAATTTCATATAATAGCAACGAAATGTGTTTGCTCACAAGTTTGTTGGTTCGTAACCGACTTCATTCGAAAATGTATGGCCATAGGGTGTGAGTGCGTAAGTCCTATCCCCTAACGAAAAAAAGTCTAAAAATTGCAGATTTTACTAAATGAAGGATTAAATTTTTCATTATTCACAATTTCTTTGAATTTTGCAGCTATTTATTACAAGATAAATCGAAATAAACGTACTATGTCGAATGAAATAAACAAATTTTAAAGTACTAACATCAGTGCGATCAAGGAAACCGGTCCTTAAGTCATACCTTGGAAGTAAATGAAGCAGAAACACCTCGTATTATTATTTTTTGAGTAAACTATTCAGACTTGAGTTCATCCTCAGTCAACCTTTTCGGTTTTTCAAACTCATAATGTTTATTTATTTCTAGAAGGTGACGTCGTAGTTTCGGTTTAGGAATATTATACTTTCTTGAAGCCCATATCACCATTGGGTAATTTTTCATACCGCCTCGTCCATATCTTCTTATCTCTACGTTTTTGCCACTTTTATGGACCCTGCCTAAAAATTAGAAGAAGCAAAATTCAAATTACATATTAAGAAGAACAATATTATTTTTTATATAAATGGTACGTATCTTTAGTTGAACAAGAGATCCTTAAGGCTTACCTGGTACTACTAAAGCATCGTTTTTGAGCTACGACTAAACCATCGTTTGAGGTACGACTAAAGCATCGTTTGAGGTACGACTAAAGCATCGTTTGAGGTGCGACTTAAGCAACGCCACGTGTAATATTTTATATAAGCATCATATAAGAATGAATTTAACCACAGCGTCATTACTGCATAAAAGCAACTATTGAAATACTGCAGAATGATACCCTAAGAAATAATATGTTAATAATAATATTATTTTTCTGTCTACGTCTTACGAAATATGCACGAAAACTATAAGAAAACTACCGAAAACTTATTTTTCTTCGAGGTTAGGTTGCAACGTATCTAAGCTCCTTTCTAAATAATGGAATTAACATCGAGAATGCTAGTAGTCATCGCAATTCTAGTATTATTCGTTGCTAGTATTCGCTAATTCGACGAAAACTAAGTCAGAATGGAATAGGTACGACTGTGGCTGTGGACGTTTGATTCAGTTAATTTAAAAGTTAACACATCTCTATTCTCTGTATATTTTTATTGCTGTAGCATGTTAATACATATTACGTATCTTCTATTTAATTACCAAGTAACTATAATTAACTATTGATAATAACAAATACAACTTAATGAATAAATACGATAAATAATACATAACTTAATCTTCACGCTTATATGATTTCCATTTAGTGTTATATGAATTTAAAAGTAAAAGGAAAAAAATTAACTTCTTTTGTATTTTCTAGCAGTACATTTTCGGTTTTCAGTTCCTACAGTAAACTAATAAGCTGCTTTCAGCTAATCAATGCAAATTCATAATCATAAATAAAAAGCCACTTTTAAAAGCATTTTTTCTGGCACTAACGTCTGAAAATTTTTAGTTATAAATCGTACAAATTGTTTGACTTGTAGACATAAACTATGTCTAATTACAAAAAAAGTTAGTTAGAGAGTGCAGAAACAAAAAAAGTGGTTTGGCACGTAAATATTTCTTAATTAAACACAATTTGGAACTGAGCCCAAATGTTTCCGGCTGCGCACAGTCCCTAGCGACAATCTGGAAAACTAACAATTGCAGAATTAAGGAAAAATATGATTGAGTTCGAAACTATTAATTAAAACGAATGTGGAATAATTGAGCTTCGGTTAAAATTTATTCGCCACTCATTTTTGTTTTTGCGACTCACGGAACAGATTTTTGTCAAGAATAAAAATATTTTTGTGGTATCCCATTATCCAAGAAGAAAAGCATTTGTTTCAATTAATGTTTTAATTCTTGAAAAAAATATGTTTTAGTTCGATGTTGTTTTAACTGCAAATTTTTATTCCTCATCTGCAGAATGATGCTGCAGAATTGGGAATTTGTTTATTTAATTAAAGAGAACGATATGTGATTTGAAATAAGTAATAATTTTTTAATTTTTATCCTAAAGCAATTTTTCTCGCAACTTTTAATTTAATGAGACACTCAAATAAAACTGAAATAATTCAACTTAAAATATAAGAAACGTGCACATCAAAGTTTATTATTTTCTCTTTCGCTGTAAATAAAATCGTTAACTGAAAAAAATTAAAAAGTCAATGAAATGTGCATATTAGTGAAACTTTTTTTTTAAACATACATAGAAATATTTAATTCTTCATAAATTTGTCTGTTCTTAAAATTCTACTGCATGCATGATGATTCAGGAAATCTCTAAAATAGTTTATTATGTAATATGCATGATGATTCAGGAAATCTCTAAAATGGTTTCTTTTGTAATNTGTATGATGATTCAGGAAATCTCTAAAATGGTTTATTTTGTAATATGCATGATGATTCAGGAAATCTCTTAAAATGGTTTATGTTGTAATATGTCTTTAAAGACTTTTTGAATGATAGATAATAGTTACTTAACCAATGAAGGATCGTTTATTTTTTAAATAATTTTAATGAACTTTCTCATGCGAATTAATGCTTAGTGCAGATTAAAAAATTTAAGAAAACATGAAAGCTGTTTACATTTATTTACATAGAATATATCTAAATATCCCAACAAAATCGAATTCCATTACACAATCGTTTAAAATAAGAAACCTTTTATAGTCAGGTTGTCATGGCCTCTCAGACAAATTACTACCGTGGAGTGGTCATTACTCTTAGAAATAGAAATCTCCGCAGAAATAAGTCTTCACTCCACACAAATGTTAAAAATAACATTTGTAAATATGGTCTCTCTTGTGTTATTTCTTCGGGCGTTGGAGAAAACTGTATTTCATAACGCAGAAAACGTATTCTGGATAAATAGACGATAACTAAATTGATATCATGGAAAATATAACTCTATGCATTTTAAGATAGTGTAAAACTGATAAATGTGAGATAATATTTTCGAAAATATCACCAAAAAAAACCCAAAATTCGCTTCGTTTTTAATTAATTGAAATTTCAGAAAAGTCGTTTTGAAGTGTACAGTTGCATTCTCCAAATTATATTTGTGCCAAATTTGGTAACTCTACAATAAACAGTCTTCCCTGTAGAGCACTAACAGACACACACACATATTCGCTTCTATTATTAGTAGAGTTAATCTATTAATCACATTGACCATAACATATATAATAACAAAGAGATATAGAAACGGTTTTTTCGATCTCAGGATGGTTTAAGGTAGCCTACTGGTTTAAAATCGTTGTTTTTGATGAAATTATCAAAAACATTTTTATGACTTAATTTTGTAGCCTGTTTAATCAGCTTTCTAAAACTGTCTCACTTTTTACTCTACGTGATTTAAAAATGGAGTTACAGCTGTCTTATTACAGAACTGTAAGCATTATTTTATGTTGCATAAAAATTTTAAATGCGTTTTCTGAGAAATGATATTTTTGAGGAAAACTGTCGACCGTAACAATGATTTCTCAAAAGGTTATTCAAGTATTGTTATGAAATTTTCTGAGATTGTTTTCTGTAATATGCTTGATGTTTTCCTCTAAAAACTAAGATCAATTTTAAAATCAAGTATTATTTTTAAGTGCTTAAATATAAACGAAAAGCATTTTTTATAAAAAATTACCAGTTTAGTAACTATGTTCAGCTATATCTCAAAACTATTTTGAAGTACAAGAAATATTTTAGAGCATAACACAGATAACTGTCGTAAAAATGTACTCCTACAAGGATTTATGTATATTTAGAATATGATTTTGTCTATGGCTGTTTGCGTAAGGCAAATATTTTAGTCATTTTTCTTCAAATTTCTCAGTTTTTTTTTAAAAAATATTATTTTGAAAGCCTAATTTTACAATATTTTCATAGTTTTAAAACATATGCAGTTGAAAAATAACATTAAAATATATATAAGTTATTTTTCAAAAAATTGTCTCCGAGCACAGTCGGATACCTTAAGAATGGAAATTTATCAAAATCTCGTGATAAATGTTTTTGTGTCCTACTGTACTCTCTCTACGTGTACTTCATTTATTTGAAAGCATAAATTATATAAACTTTACAGTTTGTGTAGTTCGAAAATTACTAGAAATAGGTTAATTACTTATCGATACTTTCTAAACAAATTCTTATTGAATTCAATATTCTTGAAGAAAGACACACGCTCGAGGAATCTTGTAAGGTTCTACATCGATCCCTTACTCTCTAAAATTCATTAACATGTTTATGTTGCTGTTAATGAGTTTCTCAAGTTACAGAAGAAAAAACGCTTCACTTAGATGAATACATTAAAGAAAATAACTCACAGGATTTTTCTTTCACAAGAGAGAGATAAGAATTTTCTTGTAAAAAATAAAGAAAATTAAGTTTTCTAGAAAGAAAACTTAAATATATGTTGTTTAAACACCGGCTTTCAATATCCATCTTGAAATGTAGTTTTCTGATTCATTTGCAAAAAAATTCTAAGTAAATATTGAAAGCACATTAGACCATTTTTCAAAAAACTAAACAATAAGTCAACCGTTGCGTAAATCCTTTTCCTAGGCTTTATGCGCAGTGTTCATATTTATATCACTAATATTTGTGACGTTCTTATGATTAATTTCTGAAAAATTATTAATTTATAAATGAAATTATATACTTATTATGTTGTCATTGCAAGAAGCAAAGATTTTTAACAAAGAAATTTAATTAATCAATTAATTTTTAGCAAAGATGTAGTCCAGATAAAATATTTTAAGTAATTTTCTTGAATTTTTACACTTACATTTATTTATTTGTTATACTCTTGTTGAAAACTAAAAATGTCATGCAATTTAGAAATAATATTTCTATGAGGAGAGCAGGGAAATGTGTTGTCTAAACTAGAATTTTGTACACTAGCATTTCATGGTAAGAGAATGGTACTTATTCAATGATTTTAGAAAAAACCGTGAATTCTAATTATATAATTGTAGAAATATCGTAAATTTTTAAATAATAACCTTTTAGTACAATTCGATTTGATAATTTAATGTAATTATCAAATCACATTAATTTATTGAGATTTCACACATCAAAATAAGCATTTAGAAATAAATGTCTCAATTTTACTTTCTCATATTTTTTTTATTTCAATAACGAATAGAGGTTAATTACTGAAATACAGAGTTCTGACATTTCAACGCAGATCTAGAAAACTCTTTCACGTAGATTACACTAAATCATTTTTATTACATCATCGTGGGTCATGCTTTACAAAACAGTAAACAACTAGGGATTAATCAAGGAAATATCGCGAAGGTATTTTAATAATTTTATTTAAGAGACAAAAGTTTGCTTAAGTCTTTATTTATTCCTATTTATTTCAATAACGATTCTTTAAGAGTAAATGACAAAAATATTAGTATTATAATTCTATCATCACTGTTTTTCTAATTCCATTTTTAAGAGTAAAAAATAAATCCTATCGATGCAATTCTTGCATAGTAAAGAAAACGCAATCTTCAGAATTCCATAGCTTTTACGCTTTCAAAAAATTATGAACGCTTTCCTTAATAACCCCATTGAAAAATCGGGTATATTATCATATTTTAATATAATTTTGATGATTTCGTTTTCTTTTCATTATCTGTTAGAAAACAGGTATTAGCAATGCTTTCCTTCATTAAATACTTTTCATTTAATTACTTTCCTCCATTTACGGAATTTTATTACTTCATTAAAGTGCCTTCTTATCTCTGAGAAAAAAATGCAAGAAATATTTTCTTAATTAGATATGACGTGTTTAATTAAACAAGGCTTTCATTAAAGCATTTTTTTAAAAAAATCTCCGAAAAGCTTTTAAAACTGTGCAAAAAGAAAATGAGAAGAAAGGTAAGAGAATTTGAAAAAAAAGTCCTTATTTTTACGACTTTCTCATTAACTAAAGCTGTGTAGTTTTATTTATTTCCACTATTTAAGTTACCTCTTCTAGCTTGAAATGCTAGCGTCGAACCATTAAAATATAGTGAAGACGAAAACTTTTTTCAAAATGCATGATTTATTTGCTAGTTTTATGTTTGTTGCATGTTTTTTGCAGGCATTATTATTCTGAGAAGAATCTGCTTTAAATAAAATTTATCATTAATATTAAATTGATAAATGATTTAATAGTTTTAAATGAATTTAACAGAATTAGTTTAAATGGGTAAATAGCAATAAAAAAGCAGAATCAGTGCCAATAATTCATTCGAAAATTTTATGTAATACACAGATTCTTTATACTTATTGCGTTGTCTAGCGACAGGAGGCGAAAACGGCTCATTTTTTCGTTGAATAAACTCATGTCAGATGAAACAGGTTTATTCAAACCTGTGTTTGAATAGCCCTGTGTTACACACACCTGTGTCTCACACACATTTTTATTTATTGTAGTATAACCCCGGGAATCGGAACCGCAGGAATCCGAAATTTCGAATAATCAGAACATTTTTTTTTTTAATTTTCTGAAAAGGTTTTACTGAAAATTTAAGGAAAAGTAACAATTTCGAATCAGAACCAAAACTAATGTTTATTTCTAATTTAAAAGAAGTATTCGAAGTGGTCTTTGAGAATGAATATAGCACCTTAATTAGTAGAAACAAATTCAGATATCTTCTTTTCACCCTCAACTTGTTTGTCACTGTACCTGCGAATCGTCGCGTGTTCTTTCCGTACACCTTCATAGATCACCCAGAGTCAATACTCTACTTTCTACTGCATTTGGTATATCAAGAGTATTTTACCGAATTTCCCGGAGTGTGAACAAAGATCAGTCCCAATTTGTTCGGATTCCTGGGTTCTACGGTAAATAGTAACTTTGCTTACATTTTTTGACGTAGACTTACGTCTCTCCATAGTGGTCTAATGGTGCGTCTGGTAAAGAAAAAAATTATTACGCTTTTCTCGCTACAGTTAAACGCTTATAGCTCCGAAACCAAATAACATAGAGTTGGTTTTAGTTTCAATTAACAGAGAAAGGTAGACATTGAAGATTGCAAAAGGAATTTCAGAATTGGGAATTACGGTTTAGGCACAGTCGAGTTGCAAATTTGGTGAACATCACGGAGTATTTTGATGACGTCACAGCGACCGATGCTCACGCGCGCAAACGAAGTCAATTCATTCATCGATCGCACGAAATATTACTCAAGAATTGTTAAATTACGTCGAATTTCGTGCTAAAGTTATACGCTTATAGCTCCGCAACCAAATAACACAGAGAGTTAGTTTTTGTTTCATTTAACAGAGAAAGGCAGACAGTGAAGATTTCAAAAATAATATTAGAATTTGTAACTACGGTTTAGTCACAGTCGAGTTGCGAAATTGGTGAAAATCACGAAGAACATTACATAAATAGAGTTACAGAGTCACACTAGACTAATAGTCACTATAGACTATAGAGTTAATAGTCACATAGAGCTAATTTAGTCACAGAAATTCACAGTTGAGTAAGGTAAGTAAGTCTATGCCTCGTCAATTCCATCGGCCGTTTTGCAGAGACAGCCGCCTCCCGTCGATTTTTTTTATGAATATTCGACTTCCTTAAACTTCTCATACTGAGTGACCACATAACTGTTTATAATGGCTTAACACATGTTAATTGGAAACAATTGCGTTTATTATAAATTGCGATAACTTCCTCGTGGACAGCGATAGGAAGAAAAAATTTGAACAGAAGGAAGCTTAAAGTTTGGTTTACGTGCGCAATAATTACTCTGTGTGGCTTCTCTTTGTCACACGAGCAATTTCTAAGTGGTAGTTCATTTCACGATCATGCGAAGCATTATCTATGCATACCTTCAGTTCATTCCCTGTTGTACACATAGGCGGCGTTAAAGACAGGGCCTATTTCGCATCCCAATGAAATGAAGATTCATGAAATAATTTCAGAAGATTTAGATAACCATAGAACATGGCTATCGAGCTCGCATCAATGGCCGTGTTCGGCTTGAGATGGTTGCAGCGTCTGGATGCTGCCCACGTGACCAAAAGAAATCAGATAGAGATACTATTGTGTACCCAAACACAACTTTACGTTTCTTTCTGCATTGTGTTCAGATTTTAACATTCCTATTGTTGTTTACCAGTAGGTTATAGACATTTGCAATCGAGGTAATTGTTTTGAATAACCACATAGCATAACAGATTTGTTCTTAATTCGGAAGAATATATTTAGGTGTGTGAAAATGTTGCATCAAACATAATTCTTAACTTCAGATAAGTGATATTTTGAATCCTCTGGGGTTTCAGAAAATCTTAGTTTATTTAAAGTGAGTTTGTAATTGAGGTTTTGTAGAATACTTGCTAGATCTTAAATTTAAACTCTGATCTCATACTGATAGGAGAAATTTAATTCTTAAGTATAATATCAGAAGAAGTGCACATAATATTCCAAAAAAGTTGAGCAAATTTTTACAAATTCAGAATTATATGATTAAAGAAAATTGCCACCTTCATCTCTAATAGTAATAAATTAAACACAATCGCGGTGGAGGTGTTGATCGCCATAGGCGGTTGGAACTCATCAAACTGGTGAATAATGATGCATGCCATGTAATCTCGTAGAATATTATTCATGAAAAGATGCTGTTTTCCTAATTTGGTGAATTTTTGGATGCAAATATTTCTCTTTTTTAATCCCGCAAACCACATAATAAGGTATTAAGAAGAGCAAACAATAATTATGCCCAGCACTGACCAAGTGAGGTAAGGTATCAAGTGCCTAAGAAACAGCATAGAACTAGAAAGTTCTGAGTTCTGTCCTCAAGTTGTGTTCTCAATTATCATTCTTTAAAAACTGGAAGAATGATGTGAGTTTCAGAAACGAATTACTTGCTGGGGTGAGGCTGGCTGCTGTAGGTTTTCCTGCGTTTCCTCTAAGCGAAACACAAATGTGGACTAGTTCCTCCTTAATGCTCACCTAGATTGGTTGGTTTAGTAGGGTTTAATGGCGCAAAAAGCATATTTGATCATAATACGCCAAAACGCCCTCCTGGAGGGCAGAGGAGGTAAGTCAGATTTCTACTTCAGGTGCTCCAAGGTCTCTCTGAGCAACAGAAGCTGTCACGCTTTTCCTTTGCCATGCGTCCTCGACTCATGGATTTGGCTAGTTACTCTAAGCCAAGAGAGATCAGTCTAAGCAACAACTTTAATATTAAATTAAATTAAATTTATTAAATATTAATGCCACAGTTATTATCTAAATAAAGGCAATTGAGGTAGCAACTAACATTTTAACTTCAGAAAGAATTTGAATGATGATGATCGAACATGAGTTTTGCAGCTCTCCAAAACTCCGCAACTCAACAGAAGGACATTTGATACTCTCCCAGAATTAACGAGTTATAGGTACATGGACACAGCATATATTTCTTGGAATCACGATTGTGTGTGTTTGCTAATCTGGTTCCTCAATGTCGCTTCCAACAAAGGCTCCCTACTTAAAAATCCAATTATTGCTACACCATCTTAATGAATTTTAAGACCTTTTTCGAATGAATCTATGATCAACTTCCATTGCAAGTATTTTCTATTATCTGCAAGCCGACATTTGGGAATCTGTTGCGTCCTCTTCGTCGAAGTGACAGCGCGCCTGAACTATTCTCCCCTTCCGCACAGAACTCTCACTCTTTGGAAGAAGCAACATTCTACAGAACAGACATACATTTGCTTTAACACTCGCATATTAGTTTGTTTTTGTGGACTTCTTTTCTGATCAGTTTTTTTCCCGCTTTTTGATGTTATTGTACATTCCATGCCCATTTTTTCCCAAATTTTTACTTTCATTTTTACTGTTTTTGTTTGTATGTAATTTTATAAGCTTTTAAACAACTTGACTGTCGTGTCCTCAGATCTTGAGATCCATTTCTTATCCACTTCCAATCGAGGTACAGCTTTGAAATTTAGCACAGTGTTGGGTTTCCGGAGACAAAATACAATATTACGCAAAAAATTGCAATCTATACCTATTTTAAACCTAACAAAATGATATTAAAAATTTAGCCCTATATTTGGGCGATAAAGTTTGGAAAGTAGTAACCTCGCGTTACGTTGGGTTGTAACAACACCACGAAGCTAACAGAGAATACGCTGTACTTCCGGCGCTGCACCGATGAATGACGCAATAACTCGTGTTTCTACGCTTCTTGGGTTTACTTTCTATTAGAATTCGCCAATAACCAGATTCTTTTTTACTTCGTATACGCCAAACGTTTCACACTCAAAGCAAAAAGAGAAAGTTGTGTAGATCGTTTCTCTTTTTTTCTATTACATTGTTTATAATAATTGTAAGTCTTCACGTAATATATTACGGATTTATTTTTCTGAAAGTTAACGACATTAAATCATTTTAAAGATGTAATTGTTCATATGATTATTATAATTTTAATATGTGTTTTATATTAGACAATTCAATAATTGAGTTTGGTTTACTATGCCTAACATATCGTGTGTATTCGTGTCAGAAGTCACTAAAAGGTAGAAAATGAAATAAATAAACAGGTATAGCTTTTATTCAAAATGCACTTTAAATGCGAAAATACGTTTACACAGTATACGTTTATACATTTTCAAAATGAACTCAAAAGTAAAAAATGATTTCTCTGATTACAATAAAATGCATGGTTCGAATAAAAGCGTGGGCACCTTTACCTTCTAGAAATATTCCATTTCTTTAAGAAAATATACTCAAAATAAAAGGTGCTATATAAGGCGCTTTTATTTTTATTTATTTTTTTAATTATTTTTATTTAATACTCCTCTTAGTTTCTTTTTTATCAACCCAGAGTTTTAGATTTGTATTTTTGTTACCTTTTCCATCTCTCTGCTTCCGCCATTATGTGCTAGACAGTTTAGGATCATCTTCCGATGTCTCTTCCATTTCATGTCCGCTACACTGTTTAAATAACCAAAAGTTTATAGTCGCAGGGGCATGAAGTGGTGTTCTGTTCTGTGTGTGCGCGTGCCAGAAGACTGCCATCAAGACATCATAGCGCTGGAAATTTGACGCGTTAATCGCCATGCGAATCAAATACGATTCACATGTTGATCAAATACAATTTATTCCTATTATCTAATCAGATGATGCATCCTCTACTGTAGTTTATTCCTATTATCTAATCAGATGACCCATCATCTACTGTAGTTTATTCCTATTATCTAATCAGATGACCCATCCTCTA
>BGPR01015109.1:22052-37498 GCA_013235015.1 Araneus ventricosus
ACGCACTTTCCATTCTCCTTAACGGTCAAAATCACTAATAAGAGGCGATACGTGACCACACCTCAAATACCCGTTCACGTTCCTCCGAGCACGTAATCGATTCCACTAAAGCTTCAATTTTAATCGTCATTAACGCAGCCTATTAGAAAACCGCCTGAGAAAAGGAAAGCGCCGACAATGCGCACACTTCAAAGGCCACCGACTATAGTACATCGAAAAGTCTGCACAGTCATGCGAACTGTAAGGTCCCAATTACTTAAAGGGGAGACCGACAACTTTTAACCCTTTCTGGCTGAAAGACCACCATCAAAAGACATTCTTCATCCGAATACCAACGTCTGCGTTTTCCGGTAGGTTGGTCTCCCCGAATTCCCGCCAAAGTTAAGGCACGTGATAGCTCTGGTGTACTGAGGGATCTGCCGTAGACACCCGCCGTAATTATACACAAATTAAAATTCACTCATTAGCGGTCATTGATTTGAGGAGGTCATTCTGGAAAAGGATTTGTGTAATTGGAGATCCTTTTAATTCTAAAAATTTAAGGCGGATTGTAGTCTCAGAAGAAGAAAATGGCAGCATGGAAGTGAAATAGATGCATAAATTAATATCGAGCGATCATAACCAGTGAAATCATTTGGTTTTGTCGTATTTCTATATTCAACATTAGCGGTCATTGATTTGAGGAGATCATTCTGGAAAAGAATTTGTGTAATTGGAGATCCTTTTAATTCTAAAAATTTAAGGCGGACTGTAGTCTCAAAAGAAGAAAATGGCGGCATGAAAGTGAAATAGATGCATAAATTCATACCGAGCGATCATAACCAGTGAAATCATTTGACTTTGTCGCATTTCTATATTCGTCATTAGTAGTCATTGATATGAGGTCATTCTGGAAAATGATTTGTGTAATTGAAGATTCTTTTAATTCTAAAAATTTAAGGCGGATTGTAGTCGCAGAAGAAGAAAATGGCGGTATGAAAGTGAAATAGATGCATAAATTAATATCCAGCGATCATAACCAGTGAAATCATTTGGTTTTATCTTATTTCTATATTCGTCATTAGCGGTCATTGATTTGAGGAGGTCGTTCTGGAAAAGGATTTGTGTAATTGGAGATCCTTTTAATTCTAAAATTTATTGCGGATTGTAGTCTCAAAAGAAGAAAATGGCGGCATGAAAGTGAAATAGATGCATAAAATAATATCGAGCTATCATAACCAGTGAAGTCATTTGGGTTTGTCGCATTTCTATATTAGTTTGAAGACAAAAATATTTTATTATTTTGAACATAAAGATATCACCCGAATTGACTATATATTGCATTAAGACATACTAGTGTTTTCAATCACATAGAAGATGTATATTCTATATCTAATTCTAAAACAGATGCGTAAAGATTCTGTTTAATATTTAGATTTTATCCTATCGTATTTATTTCGGAGGATATCTGTGAAATAATTCCATAATATCTTGTTTACTTGCATTTACTCAATTTGTTCGAATATATTCTTATGTTCTTATTGATCTTTATAAAAATAAAAGGAAAAGCTCGAGAACAAATAGTAAATCTAGATCTTAGCAGTAGATTTTTTTATATATAAATTCTAATACAGTGGCCTATAAATTATTGGACCATTTCAAATCAAAACAACCCCTATAATGCAGCAACTTCTTTTCTTAAGATCGATATTTCAAAAAGTTTGTTTTCAGATAAGGTACATTGCCGTTATGCTACTAAATCTGCAATAATCCAACACTAAGTATCAAAAAATGGCCATGACGAGCAACTGAGCACGTCTCTGGTCTCACGAGAAGCAAATCAATCGCTGTAAAGGTTTAAAGAAGAGGAAAGAGAAGGTGAAAGTCCACACTGAGCATGGCATTTTCTGTTCCCTTAATTTCACTACCAACTGCTTTCAATGAAGTCCTTACTTGGAGACCGAAATTTCGTACTCTAAACGGATGATTACAGACCAATAACGAATATTTAAGATTTTTAAAGATCTACTAGAACTACATAGACCACATGTTTCAAACGAGACAGAGAAAATCAGGATATCCGTTCTTGGCTTGAACAATTCATCGAATCTTCCTTCTTTCCAAATTTCCAAAAAAATGAGATAAGATGGTGACTACTTTAACTCAATATTTTCCTACGGAAAAACTATTAAATTTATATTATTAGTTTTAAATAACAACTTTAAATCAACTTGTTTTGTTATATTAATCAAGACGTAGCAATTCTCTTATCATAGAAAAAACAGCTTCACTGTTTAATATCTCAGCTTAAAATTACACGTTCCCAGTATAAATATCAAATATTTTCTTTTATTTCAAAATGACCCATATCTAAACTTCGCTTCCTTTCTAATCCTTTTCTATTCAAAATAGCGAGCATTTCTATTCTATCATATCACAAATAAAATCATGCACATAAGCAAAGCTCACATATAGGTTTCTGAAAAATACATCTCTCCGTCCCTCCAGTTCATCCAGAGCAAGGCTTTCCTAAAATTAACGTAGGCTGTTGTCCCCGTAGAAC
This sequence comes from Araneus ventricosus, assembly GCA_013235015.1. NCBI lineage: Eukaryota > Metazoa > Arthropoda > Arachnida > Araneae > Araneidae > Araneus > Araneus ventricosus. The sequence continues at coordinate 24,595 of BGPR01015109.1, forward strand.
TAATTACACCGGGAGAGTTTTAGGCGGGGAGATCCGGCGGCCTCCTGCTGCCCGCCATGCAACCCCAACCAGCTCTTCCCACGCTCCCAGACAAAATTAGAACTGCAGCACTAATAACGTTCTGGCAAACGTCTTTCCTTGCTCTAGTGTCATTTGGGAAACGATGCGAGGCTTTGAGCTGTCGCTAGTAACTCGTTGTTGTAAACGCCAGCCCTGGTAATCTGACAAGTGGGAGGGTTTCCTCTACATTTTAGCATATTTATAATGAAAAAACAGAACAAAATGCCACTTTGCCACCAATAACAATGAATACTTTGAATCTTTTTTTTCACACTGATTTTAACTGATCTATAATTTTTTCATATGCAAACATATCAACCATGCCACCTACGCTTCCTAGACAAAATTACATATTAGCACTAATAACGTCCAGAAATGCAATACTTGCCTAACGTCATTGAAACGATGGAAAGTGCTTGAGTCGCTATAGTAACCTCGCTTGCTTGAAACGAATCTGATGCGAGAGATATGGAAGTACTTGTTCCTACATTTTTGTCGTTTATTATGAAAACCTGATTTTTCATCTTGAAATAAAATTAACGGCGATATATCGTCGCTTAACAGCATTATCACCACTCGCATACATCCCAAGTTCTTTGGAATTCCAAAGAGGAAGGAAAAATAAGCTCATACATTTCCCAATAAGACAATCACATTTACCTGAATTTTTTCACACCTGGCATTTTTAATCTGATCATAATTTTTCATCATGCAAACTTACCAACTATGCTCACCTTACGCCCTTCTCTAGACAAAATACATAGTGAGAAGCACATTAATAACGTCCTAGAAATGTGCTAGTACTTACAATCGTCATACGAAATGATGGAAAGTGTTGAGCTGTCGCTAGTAACTCCTGTTGCTGAAACGCGGCGTCTGAAATGGTAATCAGACAAGGGAGTAGGGTTTGCTACATTTTTTTCATTTGATAATGAAAAAAACAGAACAAAATGCTCTGAATTTTTTGCCACCAATAACGAATACTTCTGAATTTTTTTCATATCTGGATTTTTTTAATCTGATCATAATTTTTTCAAGCAATATCAACCAGTGCTCACCTACGCTTCCTAGACAAATTCAATTACATAATAGCATCTTTCTAGAAATGTACTTGCTCAATGTCATTAGAAACGATGGAAAGTGCTTGAGCTTGCAGTAACCTCGTTGCTTGAAACGAGTCTGAATGGTAATGAGATAAGTGGAAGTACGGTTTCACATTTTTTGTCGTTTATTATGAAAAAACCTGATTTTTCATCTGAAATAAAATTAACGGCGATATATCGTCGCTTAACGCAACATACCCACTATCTCAATTTTTTTGAATTCGTGAGGAAGAAAATACTCAATTTTTCGCCACCAATAACGAATACTTCTGAATTTTTTCATACCTGACTTTTAATCTGATCTACAATTTTCATATGCAAATCCAACCAGTGCTCACCTACGCTTCCTAGGAAAAACTAGCAATAGTAGCACTAATAACGTCCTAGAAATGTACTTGCCTGCTTTAGAAACGATGGAAAGTGCTTGAGCTCGCTAGTAACTCGTTGCTTGAAACGAGTCTGAATGGCAATGAGATAAGTAGGAAGTACATGGTTTCCTACATTTTGTCTTTATTATGAAAACTGATTTTTTCATCTTTGAAATAAAATTAACGGCGATATATCGTCGCTTTCAATGCAACACCCACCATCTCAATTTTGAATTTCAAAGAGGAAGAAAATACCAATTTTCGCCACCTAAATGAATACTTCTTGAATTTTTCATACCTGGACTTTAATCTGATCAGTAATTTTCTGTACAACACTTACCAACGCTACCACCTACGCCTTGTGACGTAAAATTACAATAGTAGTCACAACGGTCCTAGAAAATGTACTTGCTCAGTGTCATTTAGAAACGATGGAAAGTGCTTGAGCTGTCGCTAGTAACTCGTTGCTTGAAACGTGTCTGAATGGTAATGAGACAAGTGGAAGTAGGGTAGTAGGAAGTAGGGTTTCCTAAATTTTGTGTCGTTTATTATACAAAAAACTGATCTTTTCATTTTGAAAGAAAATTAACGACGATATATCGTCGCTTAACAAGCAACACCACCAATCACAATTTTTTTGAAATTTCAAAGAGGAAGAAAATACTCAATTTTTCGCCACCAATAACTAATATTTCTGAATTTATTTCATATCTCGTAGAAATATGTGGTCTCATTTTTATATCAGGTGTTAAATAAATTCAGAAATATTCTTTATTGGTTGCAAAAAGTTAGTATTTTATTCCTCTTTGAAATTTCAAAAAGTTAAGATTGGTGGTTTTGCTTATTAAGCCACGATATGTAGCATATTTTCTGTAATCTCAATAAATTTATATAGATTACAATTAATAACTGTTAAAAATTTACAAATTTACGCTGACAAAAGCGGATTTTATATTATTGCTTGGCGACGTAAGTTACATTGGACAGTGATTTTGGATAGTACAATTTAATGCATCTACTATAAAGTGAAGACCATAATTCAGTTCTGACCACAAAATTAAAATTTGTCTTTACCAGTTAAACTTATAATCAAGTATCAAGAATAATCCTCTGCAAAATCCTTTTTTCCAAGTTCTGTGTTCCAATTTCCTAAAAAGATATCTGAATATAACTGAACATTCAGGTTGATTATCAGAAGCTTTGTCGATATATGATTCTCTATCGAGCATACAGTTCAAGGAAGGGGTATAAAGTTTTGAATGTATGTATTTTACTGTATGCTCTCAAGAATGATGTGACAAACAATGGTACGGTAACCGTTACGGTGACAAAATTTTGAAATTTCCTAATGGCAGCATCTTTGAAAAACGCGAACCTCTCAGTAAAAAATTTAAATTGGGATTGGAACGGTATTTTTAGTTAGCAAAATGGCGGCACTAGGCAGAGACAAAAAAAGTGTTATTTCGAAATTTTGCCAGTGTAACCGTAACTGTGAGAGCTGGACTATTTCTTTTCACATCATTCTTAAAAGCATGCCGTAAAATACCTGCATTCAAAATCTTATTCCACTTCCTCGAGTGGTGTGCTCACTAGGGAGTCATATATCGACAAAAGTTTTTTGCAATCATCCTATATATGGCAGAAACAGACTTTCAAAAGTAGGAATATTCATGTTTCTTTCTTTGATGTACTATTTTATGTTAATTCCATTAATTCCAAGTTTTGCAACTCTTTTTCAATATTATGCACATTAAAATGGTAATTTTTATGGCTTATAAATAAAATCTATATTCGCTTTGCCTTAAGCTTTCGCTTGACAGAAGACGCTCTGATGCGATGGTTTGAATACAACGATTTCTTTTATTACTGCCCACGGATAGTCGCTGACACAAAAACCATCAACCTCAAATGACGTTATGCTGGAATATGGCAATAATTATGAAGCAAACTAAAATGTAAGGAACTCGTTTACAGTCTAAAGGTTTAAACTGTCAACTAAGAAGAAAGTCTCTTTTCTTCAGAAATGAGACATCTGTAATTACAAATTCGAATTACTTTCTGAATAAAATAGAGAAAAGAAGAATGTTTAAGAAGTCCTTGAATGTGTTCTTTGCAGGAATGAAATAAGTATACGTTTAAATCGCTTTCGGGATTTTAATTATTTTACCATGGCAGGGCACATGATAAAAGTGGTGAAAAATCAATTTGTTACCGAAGAATAAATGTCACAAAAATCTAAAAGACTGACGAAATTAATTATCATCATTATTAAAAGGTTATATTCGTTATTTAATTTTCAAAAAACTGAAACCACTTATCTAGCATTATGTTATCAAATTAATTAAAACAAATGCTTTTTTTAAGAAATGAAAGCATTTTTTCCCCCTACACAGTGTTTGAATGTACCCTAATAACACAAGACGCTGTACAATATTGTTACAATATCTTCACGATATTGTACGGTATTCAGAATACCGGACAACGTCGTAGAGATATCGTACAATATCTTGTGCTAATAGAGTAGACGAATTTTCAACAATTTTATCTTCTTTCGGCCAAGGAAACTTAATATAAAGAACTATATTTCGTCAAGCCAGCTAAACATAGAAACGCCTATCAAATACATGTTTGGAGGATAATGTTTGATCTCTTTTCAGCAAACAATATTGTTTTCAGCTGCTTTAACCCTCTCACACCGAGCGAAGCAGTTCCGGGCGGTCTAAAAATTTTCCCTTGACAGCGAGGAAGGCCGTTCTGAGGCGGTTGGCTTCTTCTGAGGGTAGGTGAGGTTCTGAGATCGCTTAGGATATAAGCGCGGTAGGGGGTCCAATTATCCTTGCCAACCACAGCCCATTTCCACGCGCCTTAGCTCTTTCTATACGGGAACGTCCCAAACGTCCCTTCAAGCACAAGACGGCGGCCGTCCGAAACATTCAAATATCACTGCGACATTCCCACCCCCTTTAGTTAAGTGTGATTGATTTCAACCCCGCTGCACGCGCTTTCTTCGTTAGAGTGGCTCGCCCAGATGGGGTTGGGAAAAAGGAGGGTTTCTTAGAATTCGGACAGTGCCAGCTGTCATTGTGGTTTTTCAGGGGGAAGCGAATTTCTCTTATCTTTGAAAGAGAAACTGGGGCGTTCCCGTATTACAAGGTCCCTCTCTTCTAATTGTCTTAGGAATCAGAGGGTTAAGGGAAGGTTGTAGCAGGGGGTTGGGTGGTGAGATAAATGACCACCCAGGTTGGGAGAGCCCAATTCATGTCGCTTTCTCCTAAAAACTCCCGGTTTTAAAGTAGCCAAAAGAAAAAAGACGCATTGGAATTAAAGAGTTAATCCCTTCTTAGTCGGCGTCTCGTACCATACGTTCGACTCTTTTGTGCCCGTACGCCATTTAAATCCGCAAATAATCCTTCTCAACATTGTCTCTTGGGGTTCAAATGAGTTAGCTACACTCAAGACGTTAAGAGTCGTGCATTGCATTAACAACCACATTTAAAAACGGCTTCAATACGTCATACTTACTAAATTGTTATCAATTCTGTTTGGCACAGGAAGCGAGTTTGCCAATATCACTTGTTAGTCTCGTAAAGTAGAGACAGGCAGCTTGAGTAACGCTAGTTACGAAGAGCTGCTGGATAATAAGCTAAAAGCGTCCTGGCTTATTGCATGCAGTGGAATTTCTACGAGATAGAGCTTTTTAGAAATGACGAATCATATAAGTTAAAAGAGACATTTATTTGGACGACCACATTTAAGAACATATTTACAGATCACCACACTTGCATTGTACAGAGTTGATACTTGTCCTACATCTTATAGGTACAGTACCAGCAGCAGCTTACACAGCACTGAAGTCTCTCCGAGGACAGAATGCTTAGAGGACCTACAGACCGTACCTCTTGATGACATAATAGAGACAAGCATATACTAAGCTAATAATCAGATCTACATATCAGCTGCGGGAATCGGATAGACAACGTCATACGATTCCGATTAAATAGCTGCTAATATGGATGTCAAGTGAAGAGACTAGCTCAAAGAAATGACGTAAAAATCTTAAAGAAAGAATGCTTCGAATCTTAGATTAAATGTAGGAGAGACAATTTAGAAAAGATGCAAGCTTCGTAGTTTAAAATGCAAATTTTCCTAGCAAATTCCTCAAGCAAGACAATCATTATTTAGTTATACAGGGAGGCCCAGAAGTTTCTAGGTGATATTAACCTTTTAACATTCAATGACGTCTCAGACACGTGCATGAATTACAGAATTTTTGCTACTGAAATCCGTATTTAAATCAACCCAACAATTAATTTTAAAATCAAAAATCACCTTGACACGCCTAATTATCTCAAGTAGCCTCTCCCATCTTAAATAAATTGAAATAATAAAAAATATCCGAAATGGGTGGTGGCCTCTAATTAGGAGGTTGAATACAAACCTAAGGCAAGTGGTTAATTCTTCCTCAATTTTTGTTTAGATGAGATTTGCCTGAAATTTTTGAAATCACAGAAGATTCAAGGAATAATTGCAATGATCTTAAATGCCTCAAACTATAACATTATGCTAAAATCTGCTCACGACCAGATGACAACAACTAATTACAACTACAAATTCCAGCTTTCTGAAAAAGTAAAATATTACACCAACAAAGGAGACAGATTAGCGGGAGTTGTGTATTGCAACAAAATTTTTTCTATGGGTATATGGTGTAAACAGTCCAACACGCAGGATAATGGAGAATGAAGGTCTATTCACAAATATGTAGGAAAGCACGTAGCACAGGTAACAGGAAAGTATAGATCTTGCACAGATTAGCGACATAAACAGACAACAATTCACAGGTAATAACAGTTCAGCACTTTGAGATTTAGCAGCACAAACAGTCAGAAAATCACTAATAACGACAATAATAGCACTTTCAATAGCGCTCAGCTCACCAGCTTTCTAGCTCGCACTGCAGACGAAACTCTAAAGTCGTTCCAGTCTATCAACACACCACTACTCAATACCGCTCGGTGTCTAACAGCTTACTAGCTCGCAGAGCGGATAGAACTCTAAAAAGAGATTACAAAGACGTTCGTACTCCGAGGCGATCCTATTCAATCAACATTCACTCACTCCGTGACCAAAGCGCACTTCTTATATAGTCTCCCCCGGCAGGCCATGACGTCACATGAAATCATCTAGTACATTCAAGCGGATCTTTTCTCCTAATAGAGATATCGAGAAAATTCCAGCACCTTTGAGATCCCATATTTCGTCGCCAAAGTAGACAAAATTTGTCGCCGATGTCAGGGGTTCAGGCTTGGCTGCTGCCAATCACCCCATACTTACGCCTGTAAAATTCTCTTTCCAACCATAAGACTAACATTGCTGGAAAGCGACTTGCCATGTTCGTAATAGTATGTAGAGGATAGATAAATCGAAGAATAATTAGATCTAATATCAGTGTCTTACATTCTGCAGGTACTCAATTATTGACAGAGAGGGACCGCAAACATCTCCGAATGATCTATTATTTAACCTTTCCATTTCGCCCTGGGAATGACGTAGGGAAGAAATAATAATAAGAAAAAGGGGAAGAATGATAAGATGATAAGAGAGGGGAAAAAATCTGGGTCGAGGCAAATAAAAAAAGCTTTCCGAGCTGGTCCGAGCACTAAAGGTAATTGCTGCTGTTAAATATTTCAGAGGCGCCTTACCTGTATTCATGATCTAAAAGATGCTGTAGTCGTTTTTGCCACCTTACGGGAATGGTGTTGTTCCTTTGGTTTTTCTGGGGAATGTTTTGTCGATAGTGCTTAAGTGATGAGGAATGCATTAAGTAAAAAGGGGTAAAGAATTTCTGCTATTATGAGTCAAAAGTATTTAAATAAAATTCGCGTTTATGAATGAATAAACAATATTTTTTACTGTTCTTTCTGTTGGAGAAATGTTTATAAGTACCTTACAGGAACTCTGTTTTCGTATGAAGAGAAATTAGAACAGTTTTTATTTATTTTAGTCATTTAATTAACCCTTAAAAGTCCGTTTTTTAAAGACTGATTTTAAAATGTTTTTGTCTTTCATTTCTTGAATAAAACATAGAAAAAATACTTTAAAAATTTTTTGTTTTAGGTATGGTTTATGGCTAAAAACAGTTTATTACCAACTTCCAACACTAGGTATACTTTCAGAAAAAAATTCCCTTGATAAAATTCTATAATAACACACATCAAACCGTATTATTTATTGAAATTCATAACACACTGATGCAGAACAGTCACCAGCGTTTAATAAATAATAATGCGGATAATAATTAGCAATTTGACCTGTCCCCATGGACATGCAAATATGGAGTCACTGACAGTTCCGAAGAACGCCAGGAAATTCGAGTACAAAATTTCTTCACAAAGTACACTGCTTCATAGGGAAAAAAGTTTAAAAATAACCAACACAATGTCTCACAATTTCAAATTCCTATGCGCACTTTCAAACTTTCCTAAACACAAAATTACGATTAATTACCAAATAACATAAATTAAAATGTAATCATAAGGAAAATAAAGAGAATAAAAAGAAAGTTTAAAAAATATATATACAGGAAACCACAAATTAAAACCTAAACATGCAACACACTGCATCACAAGAAAAAGGCTAAATCAACCTATTCACAATTTCTTATTCCCTATACATAATTTAAAACTGTCCAATACACAATTTCTTGAATAATAATTAAATAACATTAAAATAATAATAAAGAAAATGATAATAATAAGAAGAAAAAATAAAAAGAATATAGGAAGCCACAAAATTAAAACGGTAAAGGAATTTCCTTTAACATTTGAGGAATAAAATATGGTTTTCGAGCGTACAAACAAAGCTAAAGAGTGAGAGCCTCAAGTGAAAAACATCAATTTGTCTTTATTTTTTCATCAGCACTCAGGCTACCATCAATATGTTGTCAATTGATTTAATAAAATTTTCACTGTGTATCCTATTGGCAACAACAGGCATTAGAGCTTCAGTCTTATTCTCAAGATTACAGAAGACAAAATATGATATGCTGCTTAGGGTTGTTAAGGGTTTGGAAGATGAGGAATGACATTTATATAGTGTTAAGAATCAGAAATGCTGTTTTCCTGCCATTGTTGTCTTATGGTTGGAAAAAGAGATTTACAGAGTCTCTTAACGGATGCCAGCCAATGACCTCACTGCAAGAGACATTGAAAACGTAGAGCATATTATTTTTCAGTGCCAGCATGCCCAGGATTGCGGGAAAATTTTACAGCAAAAACTTGGCGTTTCAGAAAAGGACTAGCCTGTCGCCCTGATTTCATTGATTGACACAAAGTCCTCTTTCTTATCTTTTACAGAATTTGTTCACACTTGTAATTATAAATGATGTTGTTCCTATTGATTAGAAAAATGCATGCGCCTTTTGCACAACCGTTTTGCCCAATATTACTATAATGATGTTTGCTTTCTACTTCTCCGATGTTTTTATATGTATCCTCTCCCTTTTTATTATTTTTTGTGTGTACTTTTTAATTCTTTTTTATTCTTGAAGGTATTTTGTATCTTTTACTTCGGTATAATTTTGATTGCTTTTGATTAATGAAATTTTGATTTTCATTTCTTGATGGAGTTCAGTACGATTTTTTTGTTATTATTATTTTGTTATTATTTACTTTGTTTTATTATGCTTCATTTAATTATTTGTTTGTTCTCTAATTCTTTTAATTTTTTTCTTCTCTTTTATTTTAATTTTTTGTGTAAAGAATTCTCTTTCTAAGACTGAATTGTTTTGTATACCGATTTCTGTAAGCCTCGTGTGGTACATATGTGGCGCACGAGGAGTATGTCATGTTCAATAATAAATAATAAATAACTGTAATCCTCGTGTGGTACATTTGTGGCGCATGAGGAGTATGTCATGTTCAATGATAAATTATAAATAAGTGTAATACTCGTGTGATACATTTGTGGTGCACGAGGAGTATGCCATGTTCAATAATAAATAATAAATAACTGTAATCCTCGTGTGGTACATTTGTGGCACAGGAGGAGTATGTCAAGTTCAATAATAAATAATAAGTAACTGTAATCCTCGTGTGGTACATTTGTGGCGCACGAGGAATACGTCATGTTCAATAATAAAAAATAAATAACTGTAATCATCGTGTGGTACATTTGTGACGTACGAGGAGTATGTCATGTTCAATAATAAATAATAAATAATAATCTCACTTCTGAGTTGGTTAGCTGTAAGACGCTGTGCACTATTGATAGTGCAGTTTCTGTTATTAATAATGATTTGCTGTTTGCTTGTTTTGGTAATTTGTACAAGTGACGTTTCCTTCCTACCTTTTCTTCGTGTTTTCTAGGATATTTGTGGAATAAGCAACATTTACCTTTAAGACTAATATGCCAGGGAAACGGCATTACAACTTCGTGACAATATGCAGGATTTTCTTTAAATTGGTTTTTATCAAGATATAAATGAGCGATTACCCGACAGTGGTGTGAAGACGAAACCGAATTCGGCGATCATTATGTCAAAGTTCGTTAAATGCTTTCAAACTTTTGGAAAAGAAAGATCTCGTTGCTTTAATGTTATATTTTTTCTTACGATCTATAAAATAATTTCTAGATTTTTCAAGTAAAGATTGTGTCTTTGTTGGGGTGTGGTACGAAGGTTACATAGTGACTAGCGAAGGATATTATCTCAGTTATTAACTGAAAATGTGGTTGGCAGTTATTCAATATGAGTAGAAAATCAGTTTTAAACTTGAGTGAAACAATCGAATTATTTTAAATAGTCTGAACGTACCTATTTATGTTTCATTTGTTTATTCACTAAGTTATGTTCGTTTTACCAGTCCTTTTCCTATGTTTGATCTCTCTCGGAAGATAATTTTAGTTTCGCCTGTTTTAATTCTGCTTTAAGATTTTTTTAAACTATCGCTGCAAGTAAACAATGAAACCGTAAAGGTTTTATAAATATTTAACAGACTCTGCATTACCAATTTTGTAATCCAGGATGATGAAATTTGTTCACGAAAAGCTGACTAGTAAGCAACGAAACCGTAAAGGATTCATAAACATTTAACAGTCTGAATTACTAATTTTACAATCCAGGATGATTCAATCTGTTCACGAAAAGCTGACTTGTAACCAAAGAAACCATAAAGGTTTCATAAACACTTAATAGAGTCTGAATACTAATTTTGCAATACAGGATGATGAAATTTGTTCAATAAAAGATGACTAGTAACCAATGAAATTGTAAATATTTTATAAACATTTAACAAACTCTAAATTGCCAATTTTGCAATCCAGGTGTAACCAATGAAACCGTAAGGGTTTCATAAACATTTAACAGACTCTGCATTACTAATTCTGCAATCAAGGCCGATGAAATTTGTTCACGAAAAGTTGGCAACATTTAATTGCAGCTAAATATTCCAATCACAGCAATAAGTAAGCTCCTTCGCCAGCAAAGTCCAGATATTGGGTACAGTTATGTATATAAAGGACAGATAAATTGAAGAATATTTAGATCTAATATCAGTGTCTTACATTCTGCAGGTACTCAATTATTGATAAAGAGAGACCGCAAACATCTCCGAATTATCTATTATTTAACCTTTCCATTTCGGCCTGGGAATGACATAGGGAGGAAATAATAAGAAGAAAAAGGGGAAGAATGATAAGATGATAAGAGAGGAAAAAATCTGGGCCGAGGCAAAAGAAGAAAAGTCCTTTCAAGATGGTTCGGGCACTAAAGGTAATTGCTGCTGTTAAATATTTCAGAAGCGCCTTACCTGCATTCATGATCTAAAAGATGCTGTAGTCGTTTTTGCCACCTTACGGGAATGGTGTTGTTCCTTTGGTATTTTATCTTTTCTGGAGTGATATGCTCTTAGTACTTTTATGGTGAGAAATGCATATCATAAAAACAGCTGAGTATTTTTAGATACTAAGAAATAATTGTATTTTAAGAATTTTCACAAAGTTAAGAAGAGGAATTGATTTATTTTTTATGCTCTATTCAGACCAATACTCAGCATTAAAGAAATAATTTGATTTCGTTTTGTAAAGCGTAATTCTGTTTTTAAATGTCCTCTATTTTTCAGCGCCAAATGCGATATCCTCATGATATTGTGCGGTATTCAGAATATTGAATAACATCGTGAGGATATCGTACAATATCTTGTGCTAGTAGGAACAGTTTTTAATGTATGCGATATCCTCATGATATTGTGCGGTATTCAGAATATCGAATAACATCGTGAGGATATCGTACAATATCTTGTGCTAATAGGGACAGTTTTTAATGTATGCGATATCCTCATGATATTGTGCGGTATTCAGAATAACGAATAACATCGTGAGGATATCGTACAATATCTTGTGCTAATAGGGGCAATTTTTAATGTATGCCTTGAAAATTTAATTTTTACATAGTTTCTAAAAGGACAATTCTAATAACCAAAATATTTCATCGAAAGGATTTGGTAGAATTCTGCACATTACTGAATTTGCTTGGAGATAAATTGTTGTTCTTTTATTGAAAGATATCTTTGAACTTATTACAAACAAACTGACGAAGCATTTTAAGACCATAATAATGTTCCAAAAATTATTTTGTGTTCCCTTTTCGATTGCATTTTAAGATGCATTTTATTTCTTTAATTATTTGCTATTTACATTCTCCATTCATGTTTATAATTGGTTAATAAATACTTAAACTTAATGTTTTCTTCTCGTATGCCTTAGCATTGAATTTTTGATGCATATATTTATTTGTTCTTATGGTGATATATACACAGTCCAGTCACATTAATGTGACTACCACCTACTTTCGACGTCAAAGTGAAATAACAAATCACAGAAGGCAGGTGGCAGCACAGTGCAGTGGAGTATATATAGAAATGTAGAGATTTATCCGACGTCCAAAAGGGCATGATTATTGGCTTTCGGGCCAAGAGTAGAAGCATTTCGGAAACAGCTAATTTTGTGAACTGTTCGCGTGCCGTCGTGGTAAAAGTATACCGTCCATGGTAATATGACACTATCCAAAATCAGCGGCGTGGCACATGTGGTGTACCACGGGCTATAGATGACAAAGGCGAACGAAGGCTACGGAGATGCGTTCGGGCGAATAGACGTGCAACTGTTGAGCAACTGACAGCCCAGATGAACCAAGGGGCTACCAAGAGTGTATCTTCAACAACGGTTCAGCGAACGTTGCTGCACATGAGCCTCCATCCCTACATGCGAATTATTTTTCCTCAGAATGATGGCATCTACCAGCAGAACAATGCGAGGTGTCATACAGTGAGCAGTGTATGTGCGTGGTTCGAAAAGCACCAGGATGAGTTTACCGTA